>CM045766.1:57031129-57319255 GCA_025200525.1 Camellia lanceoleosa
GCTTCGAGTTACAGTACCATATGTGAATAGTGCACTCATTTCATGTGCTGTAACACACCAATCACTCCAACATACGTTTCCATATCGATTTCCTGCCGGTATGGAATTAATGCATGGCACATTACATTCTTGCCAAATAATGTTCTAGGAACTGAACATTACGTTTTGTTCCTGTAGTATGTAAGCTGCCTTGGGGTATAGGTTTACATAATTGTTTAAGGGTTTTGTTTTGCAACTATGCAGTAGTGTACATTTGTATTTTCAGTGGTACATTAATGGACAAAACATTGACCCAACTTGCCAAGAAATGTTTCCTCAATTATTGGATATTATGCTTTGTGTGATTTCAATTTCTATGTATGTTAGTTGTGTTAATTGAATATTTCATCTGTTCACTTCGAGTTACATTAACAGATTTGAACTTGGCATGCTGTAACACACCAATCACTCCATCATATGTTTCCATATCGACTTCTCGAACATATGGAATTAATGGACGGAACATTTTCTGCTTTACATCATTATAGTTAACACCACGAATACAATAGCATCACAACACACAAAATTATAATGGTCCACGTCAATCAGCATATATTCGTTGGTGTTCGCCTCGATCTCTTGCTCAAACAACGTAGGGTTTTTGCCTCCAACACTGCGTGTAAGGAACGACTGCTGTCAACGACAATCTCTCATCACCATTTCACGATTACAATGTTTTAGGTTTAGATTTCACCAAATCCACATTGATCTACAGAATATTTCCATTCCTCATACCGTGGAATTCATTTGGTAAGGAGGGAAACTATAAAAGTCTATAGTAAGCTTGGTCCAAATATGTAATTTCAACTTAGTGAGAAATCCTACATTCACCCCTCAATTCAAACAACCACGTGCTGCTAATGTGCCATTTCTGGTAATTCTTAATAAAACAGGACCTTTTAGGTATATAATATAAAAGAGAGGACGAAATGGGGCGCAATTTCACAATTTAGAATTTATTATAGTAAGCTTGGTCCAAATATGTAATTTCAACTTAGTGAGAAATCCCACATTCGCCCCTCAATTCAAACAACCACGTGCTGCTAATGTGCCATTTCTGGTAATTCTTAATAAAACAGGACCTTTTAATTCTTAATAAAACAGGACCTTTTAGGTTTATAAGATAAAAGAGAGGACGAAATGGGGGCACAATTTCACAATTTAGAATTTATTATAGTAAGCTTGGTCCAAATATGTAATTTCAACTTAGTGAGAAATCCCACATTCACCCCTCAATTCAAACAACCACGTGCTGCTAATGTGCCATTTCTGGTAATTCTTAATAAAACAGGACCTTTTAATTCTTAATAAAACAGGACCTTTTAGGTCTATAAGATAAAAGAGAGGACGAAATGGGGCACAATTTCACAATTTATAATTTATTGGTGCTTCACCCTAATAATAATTCATATATTTTATATTCACAAGCTTATTTAAGTAAAGTTTGGATCTATTTGAAATCGGCTCAATTACTAAATAAATTTAAAATTTTAACTCAAGTTTGTTCACCATTCAATGAACGAGCCAAACTCAAATGATCTCTAAATAATTAAGTTTCAATTATCATGAATGGTTGATTCATTTACAATCATAATGTTATCCAACCTTGTATGATATTTGTCTTCAAATTTTACTATTACAAAATGACACTTCTCTTTCTTTACTTACCAATTACATATATATATATATATACACACACATACATATATTCTAGTTTGACTTCTTTAATTGGCAATATTTATGTTTTCCTATGGATGTGCTTCTAGAAACAAAATATAATTCCAATATTTTAATTGCTTCAAAGGGCTAACGGCTAAGGATGAATTGACAATAAAAACAAAAAAAAATAAAAATAAAAATGAGGGAAAGGGAGGGATATAAATAAAGAAAAATGCTTTGGAGCACTAATTAGTGTTCCCACTAATTAAGTAGCAGTAGGTCCCGCTAGTAATGATGTGATGTTTTGATTTTAAAGTTGTATTTTTCTTTTTCTTTTTTACTTTTTTAATATATTAATACTATTAATGGTGATATTTTTAATGGAATGAGTCATTGTTGATAAATAAATGATACATAGATGACGAAGTCTAGTCAACCTCTCTATTTGAACTAGACTATATTATACGGTCATTTTATGTTGCTTTGTCAAAATTGCCCGTTGTGACCGTCGTCACATATGATTTTGGATTTTTCGGCAATTCCAATTCCAATGGAGTATAACTACATCTATGTTCACCCCTCAAGGCTCTATTTCATACTTGATTGGATTTGGATTTTGAAAATCTTTTCATCTGTTTGTTTGATTTTTTAAAAATTATTTTAAGATAAATTTTATTTATTTTTGGTATATGTTTTTTATATTTTAATCATTTTTTATATTTTTTATTTTTGTAAATGTAATCTAATTATGATGCATTTTAAAAATAAAATAAATAAAACAAAATATTAAAAAATAACAAAAATTGATGAAAATTCGAATAAAAAATTGTGTGCATTTTTATTTGAGTTTTCGTTTCTTTTTAGTAAATATTTTTCATACTATTTTAATTAAACTTTTTTTTTATTTACTTTTTAGATTGAAAAGAAAATATTCATTGCAAAACCGATAAAAAATTGAATCAATCTCGTATAGCTATAGAAAAAGAACTCATAAAGAGATAATAATAATAATAATAATAATAATAATAATAATAATAATAATAACTTCAATAGGGGGGAGAATCCTAGCCTCTATAGAGAAGGAGAAAAAACCCTCACAAAGGAGGGTTACACCCTTCACACAAGAAAGATTATTACAGCGAATAATAAAAAAAATAAAAACAAAAAAAGCAAACCAAAAGAAACCAGATCTAATCTTGATGTATTTACAAAATTAAGAAAAAAAAAAATTTGACTAAAATATGAAAAAACAATCGATAAAGACAAATGAGTATTGTTTTGAGTTTTTAAAAATAATTATATATATATATATATTTGTGTTTTGTTGTCTATAGTGATTTTGTTTTCTTTTATATTTTAGTTATTTATTTTTTCTTTGGATGTACCTAATCCAAATATACTTAAAAAGTAAAATATTTGTGAAAAAAAAATCTAAAAAGAATTCAATAAATACAAAAAAAAAAAAAATGAAAATATATTAAATTTTTGTATTGTTTTATATTTAATGAGTTATTTCAAAAAATTTCAAAAAGTTTATACTTTTTAAGTGTTTCTAGGTGGATTTAAACAATAAAAAATTTTAATGAAAATATTTAAAAAATTATTAGAAATCTAGAAATACAAATTCAAAATTCAAAAATTAATTTTGAAAACTTCATAACCAAACTAACTAGACTTGCTTTGGCGAAAGAGATACTTTTGAAAAATGGAAGGTGGACAAAATCCTAACGGAAATAGATCAAAATAGTAGTCCATGAATTGATTTATGTGAGATTCATTGCGAGAATCGCAAACCATTGAAAGTGAAATGTTAGGGATCATAAAAATTTTTTCATGAAAAATTTGTGACCTTTAGATTATATTGATTAATTTGTGGTGTTTTATTGTAAGTGTAATCCAAAGGTCACAAATCTTTCATGATCAATTTCATAAAAGACTTTTCATGATACCTAACATTGCTGCCATTGAAAAACTAGCCAAGGCAAGAAGGGCATCTGCAAAACTAGCCAAAAAAAAGTCCAAAAGACGGAAAAGTAATTTTAAGTGTTTTAGAAAACATATTATAATCTCACTAAGCCTCTGTTTGGCAAGTGGGTTGACTTTTTAGCTTTTTGACTTTTTTGACTATTTGAACCTAGGCTCAAAAGCTTGTTTTGGGAAGGATTTTTTGGTCTTTTGGCTTTTTTGACTTTTTTTGTGAGAGAAGAGTGTAATGATTATGTGTTAAATGTGATATTTTGTCTGTTGTGGCTCAAATAGCCTATTCTGTCTTTTGTGATTCAAAGAGCCAAAAGAGCCTAAATGAGCCATTCCCAAACGAATCCTAAGTGCATTCACACCAACCTCTTTAAATTTTTAATTAAATTAAAGTTATTTTATTATTTTAGTTAGTCATTTTTTAACATCTATTGTATCAAACTTTCTATTCTAACTTATTCTTATTAAAATATTATTTTCTTATTGTGTTTGTTAGTCTTTTATTATTATTATTAAATTGATAAGTTACTAAACAAACAATTCTCAAAAAAAAAAAAAAAAAAAAAAAAAAAAAAATTGCCGTTGATCGGTTGACTGGCCAAATTTCCGGACATATATCCAATAACACTAATTTAACGATGAATAGTATCTCGCTTGTTGTAGCGAGATACTGTAACAAACATAAATTTTAATGAGTTACGAGCGAGTTTGATGGAACTGATTTTTTAAAATTTATTTACTAAAAAATAATTTTGAAAAACTAGATGAGGGTGCTCTAAGATCGTGGTAAGCGGGCCTCTGACGTAAACAAATACTCGAGGTCCCCCAAGAGGGCGTGGTCCCGTAGAGCTGAAGGTAGGCTCAAAGAGATTAAAATACTTCGGACATCTAGAAACAGACTTTCACAAGGGCAAGGAGGGTAAGATCCAAAGGTAAAGAATCTTCTCCTAGATAAAATTACCTAGGCTAATTGTTTTGATCAAGATGACTAGATCCAGGAAGTCCTTGAGGGTTAGTAAGTACACAACATGGTCTAGATATACAAAGCTACACCATGACTAATTTTTTTTTTTTTTATCAGCAAAGAAAAATTTCATTAAAAGCATGAAATTAAAGGTACAGGAAGATGACATGCATCAAGAAATATTCGGAAAGTATAAATTACCCCTACTACTACTACTCGCATCCATACAACCAATTCCTTGGCCTCATGATTTTATTTTATTTTATTTTATTTTTT
Source organism: Camellia lanceoleosa (assembly GCA_025200525.1). Lineage (NCBI taxonomy): Eukaryota > Viridiplantae > Streptophyta > Magnoliopsida > Ericales > Theaceae > Camellia > Camellia lanceoleosa. The sequence continues at coordinate 57,036,045 of CM045766.1, forward strand.
TGAACAAAAAAGTTAAGAAAAACTTAACTAGAAAAAAAGAATACAATAATCCCCACAAAATCAGCCCACAAAACCCAAAGCCAAAGTTAAAACCCAAGACCAAAACCAAATTTTTTTTAAACTAATGCCAAAACCCAAGACCACCATGACTAATTACTAGAACATTGATGATCTTCTTGCCTGGTGGAGTGGGCTAAGGCCGGCTTGAGTTTTTAGGAGTCTAAGGCAAAATCAAAACGGAGGCCTATATTTTAAAAAAAAAAAAAAAAAAAAAAAAAAAAAAAAAAAAAATGTTTAGTATCACTATTGTCAATTGATACCAAAATGTATTTATTTTAAATTTCTAAAAAAAAAAAGTTACCAAAATTAGAAAAATTTTATTCAATTAAAATGTATTGGATATGTGTTGAATTACTTGTTGTTTACTGAATATGTTGTTTATGAGTATAGTTGCATTGTTATTTATTGAATATGTTATTTATGAGTGTGATTGAGATTGAATTAATTGTTCTGCTTTTAGTTTCTTTTTGCTCTTTTCATTTTCAGAACTATACTTCCTAGGAAACATACTATACAACCATAATCCAATTCACAAATCACAATGTACTAATTATCTCATATATGATAGCAAAAAAATTATGAAACACAATTTAATGAAACAAAATTAGGTCAAAAAATGAGGAAAAAATTATTCAATTAAAACTGATACAGAACTAGGTAAAAAAATTAGGGCAAAATTATTTATTCTACTAAAATTTGATAAATTGAATAAATTATGGAAAAATTTTACCATAAGTGCTCCCGATTGAGATTGAATTAATTATTCTACTTTCAGTTTCTTTTTTTCTCTTTTCATTTCAAGAATTATACTTCCTAGGAAACATGACTAATCACAATTCAATCCACAAATCACAATCTACTGATTATGTCATATCTGATAGCAAAGAAATTATGAAAAATAATTTAATGAAACAAAATTAGGATAAAAAATTTAGGAAAAAATTATTCAATTAAAATTGGTAAAGACCTAAGTAAACAAATTAAGGCAAAATTATTTATTCCATGAAAATCTGATAAAGAAAGAAGGTAAAAAAAAATTAAGAGAAATTTATTTATTCCACTAAAATTTGATAAAGAAATAAGGTAACAAAAAAATAGGGCAAATTTATTTATTCCACTAAAATCTAATAAAGAAATAAGGTAAAAAAAATAGGACAAATTTATTTATTCCATTAAAATCTTACACAGAGAGAGAGAGAGAGAGAGAGAGAGAGAGAGAGGACTTACTGTGAGAGAGATTTGAGAGCTCAGTGTTTGGTCTGCTCGCTTTGCTCACTTTGCTTGCTTTGCTCACTTTGCTTGCTTTGCTCAGTACTTGGGTCATAATTTCTAATTTCTGGCTGCTACTTGCTTTGCTCAGTGCTTGCTTGGTCTGCTTCCTTCGTTGGAGAGAGAGATTGAGAGCTCAGTGTATGTGTATGTAGTGTTCATCTCATTCAAGGCTACAAACAATTTTGTATATATTTTAATTTTAATTAGGTCAAACCACACCTATAAATAAATATGGGCCCAACAGAATATTTTGGAGCCCTTTAGATTGGTCCTAAAATAACAAAAATAATTTGGGTCTACTTAAATTTATAATATGCTATATAAAACTTTACTAAATCTAGAGATCCTATTTTGGGCCAATTTTTTAAGGCTTAAGACATAGGCCTCAATGACCTTAACCCAAAGCCGATACTGAATGGGGAATTACCTAGATAACTAACAGTCTAACTGATATAAGACTACACTTTCTCGGAAGGTTGATCTAAGGTACTTGTGAGGTCTTGAAATAGAGTGATCACGGGGAGTACCTACCCACCCAAGCTTGGCAGTTCAGGAAAAAAATATTCTCACGTGAACTCTGAGAAATATGGCATCACTCTATTGATTACGGGGCACTTTGGGAAGCTGGTTAAAAGTCAGCTTTTAGCTTTTAACCCAAAAAAAGACCAAAAAAAATAAAAATAAAAATAAAATAAATAAATAAATAAATAACCAAAAAGCTAGCTTTTAACCAACTTTCTAAAACACCCCTACTTGACTACCTATGAGCCAAGAAAACACCTATAAATAAGGCACATTTCCCATAACTCAAATGGGGTATTTGTTTGAAGGGATACACCCATGGGATATGATTCTTTGTTCGGAATATGGAATAGTGTATTGTGTGGTTCAGAAATTTTGTACCGAACTAATAATTCATCAGGACTATTAGTCCCAAATATGTTATCCATTGCATTTGTTATAGTTATTGTTCTCTTGTGAACCAAGTTCTCATATCACAACAAAAATTTGCTACATCTTTACATAACTACTATTGTATATGTACTTTCACCTTATGTTGAAGATATTAATTGGGATTAGTTGTTCATTGTAGAGGGACAACGATGCAAAACACTTGAGGAACAAAACTTTCCCACATTTAGATGAATTGATTCAAATATTTGGCAAAGATCAAGCTACAGGGGAGTTTGCTGAAGGCCCTGGTGATGCAGTTGAGGCTATGAATGCTAGGGAAGATATATCGTTGCATGGTTTTATAGATAATGACACTTTTCTTGAACAAATGGGATTAAATAGTTAGACTGGTGACGTAATGGATTGTTCAAACTCAGCAACTCAACGACCTTCTGATAGTTCTGCCAAAAAAGAAAGACAAGAAAAGACCTAGAGCCAATGATGAAGAAGTTGAAAGGCTAACCATGTTTGTTGACAAGTTGGTGGATGTCTTGGGTACAACCAATGATAAGCTAGAATTCATTGGAAAAAGAATGGGGTATTCACATGATCTTGTATTTAAATGGGTATCACTAAATGATAAACTTATGAAGTTGCCAAATACTATAAATGAAAGGTTAGATGCTTGTGAAATCGTATCCCACGATGTCCAAAAGATTGACATGTTCTTCGGCTTGACATATGGTGATAGGCTAAGGTGGGTGATGAGGTTGCTAAGTAGGCATGCTCTATAACAAACTTGTTGCATTTGATGGGAGTATTTGCTTTTTGGGCATGATTTGATGTGTATGGCAGCAAATGCTTTTGTTAAGTCTATTATAAATTTATTGATAGACTTAATTATTGCTTCTTTTGTATACATGCACCTGTATTTTGTTAACTATAATTGGGATGCTTTTTATATATTTGGTTATGTAATGAATATTAATGTAACATGTTAAATGCTAAATGTTATCCTACCTTTTTATATATTTGGTTATATAATGAATATTAATGTGACGTGTTTAATGATAACTTTTATCTTACCATTTTATTTACATTAGGACATTTGATTCTTTGGCTGGTTTTGACTATTGTTTGCAGGTGATTATGCTTTATTGTTGCTTTGTTCTGCCTAGGAATGGCAACGGGCCGGGGCGGGGCCGGGGATCACACTCCCCGTCCCCGATGGCAAAAATTTCCCCGTCCTTGGCCTTGATTCTTGACGAGGAACCTATTATTGTCCCCATCCCCATCCCCTAACAGGGATCGGGTTTCCCCAACCCCAAAAATTCCCAGGCCAAAAAAAAAAAAGAAAAAGAAAAAAACAAAACAGAAGCAACAACATCAACAAAATCATCAACATAGATCATCATCAACAAAATCATCAACATCAACATATCTCAGATCAACAAAATCATCAACAACAGATCTTAGATCTGTGTATCTGAGTGTGTCACACACAGAGAGAGAGAGAGAGAGAGAGAGAGAGGATGACAGAGGTGATGGTTTGGTGACTCGACGAATGACGGAGGAGATCGGTGGCGATAGACAACGGAGGGGGTGAGCGGTGATGCGACGTGAAGCGGCGGTGTGACATGGACAGAGGTGAAGAAAAAATGCGAGAATGAAACAGTGATTAGGGCGATGTGGTGCCACTGAGAAAGAAGAGATGTGAGAGAGTGAGAGAGAGTAGAGGGAAAAAAGAGAGAGAGAGATGAGGGGTTATATTAGAATGGAGAGAGAGAGAGAGAGAGAGAGAGAGAGAGAGAGAGAGAGAAGAGATGAGAGTATATATATGAATGAAGGATAGAAGGGGTATAATAGTAATTTTACTTCAGGGGAAAACGGGGCCTGGGATGGGCTGGGATTGGGAAAACGTATCCCTATCACCGGCCCAAAAATCATCGGGGATTAATTTTTAAATACCATCCCCGGCCCGTTGGGGATATTTTTTGGGAAAAAACCGTTTTAATCGGGGTCGGGAAAGCGGGTCCCCATCAAGCCAATTTCAAATTGCCATCCCTAATTTTGCCATGAGAATGCCTAGTCCGCGATTTGGAGTGGCTATGGTCTGCTATGGGATGACTATGCTGCTATTGCTATTGGCTACATGGGATTGGGGCTGTTATTGCAAATGGTTATTATTTTTGGTTGGGCCCTTATGTTGTTGTTTGGTTTAGGTGTTGTTTGTACCGTATATGTTGTTCTATTCTTGAAAAAAAAAAAAAGAAAAAAAAAATAATTAACATCGTGTATTTCCGATATGATGTTCCTACATTTGTGTAGGTGTTCTAATGTGCTATGTTATTTTAAATTAGTGATGTTAGCATCGGGTTTGTTTTGACAAAATAATATGGAGCCAAAAAAATTTCAAATTTGATGCATTCATGGTAATAATTATATTTAATAAAATAAAATAAAATTTAAAAGTCTCAACTAAAAACTAAAATAAATTTATGTAACTTTTATTAATATTCTATTTATTTAATTTTTAAAAATTTATAGTAAAAAACTTATATAAAATTTATAACTCAGATTTAGTATTCTTATTACTTGGTAAACAATTCAAAAAATTAAAATAATCGTTTGAGCATTTATTCTTCTCCATAATTCCAAACAAATATAGAATACACATAATTTTCAACTAAATATTTAGGGACAATATATCCAAAAATTAATAATCTGATATGTGGGGACATATGTTTGGGTAGTCCACGTGGTCGAGGTTGTTAGCCGAGGTGCCACGTGGGCGGACCATGGTGCCGAGATACGATGCGATAATACTGGAATCCGAGATTTTAGATAGAGGACTAGAGTCCTAGATGACATCAAACTACCTATTTGGATAGAGACAAGACTCTTGAGGAAGTTTATCTTAATGTGAATAGTGTGAGTTGTGGTAGATATTATCATTGGAAAGGATAAAGTCCCATGGAAGTTGGACACTGATCATTATAAAAGTTAGGCACTCCCAGTGGGTCTAAGATATGCTTTTTATGTTCTTTCTTGTGAGTTAAGCACTATTGGTTATCTTTGAGAGATATTTGTTTACTGACTTGATTGTTGGAGTGCCCCCGGGTGGACGAACCACCTCGGTATTCTCATCTTCTTGTGCAGGTTGTTGGGCTTAATCTATTCTACCAATGCTCTCCAGCTGAGTTCCCCGTTCAGTTGTGTGGTCGGAAATCAACACCCAAAATTTGGCACTGTCTATGGGAACTTAGTTAGAATAGATGGCCATCATCATGCAAGATCAACATGTCGGCAACGACTAGTTTAGCAAAGATGGAGAATATGTTGACATTAACGGAATGAAGACCCTTCCAGAAGGGATGCAAAGACAAGGGGCATGAGCGCTTCCAAGGAGATAACTTTCAAGTATAGAAGGATTAGCCCAAGTGAGCAGATCCTGGATTCCAGATCCCAGATCCCAGACCCTAGAAGACAAGATCTCGGCCTAGATGATTAGGTTTGAGAAGACAAGAGCTCAGCCTAAGTGAGCAGATCTTGGATTCCAGATCCCGGATCCTAGATCCCAGAAAACAAGATCTCGGCCTAGATGAGTAGGTCTGAGAAGACAATAGCTCAGCCTAAGTGAGCAGATCCCGGATTCTAGATCCCGAATTCCAGATCCTAGAAGACAAGATCTCGGCCTAGATGATTAGGTTCGAGAAGACAAGAGCTCAGCCTAAGTGTGTAGATCCTGGATTCCAAATACCGGATCCCAGATCCCAGAAGACAAGATCTCAGCCTAGATGAGTAGGTCCGAGAAGACAAGAGCTCAACCTAAGTGAGCAGATCCCGGATCCCAGATCCTAGAAGACAAGATCTTGGCCTAGATGATTAGGTCCGAGAAGACAAGAACTCAGCATAAGTGAGCAGATCCCAGATTCTTGATCCCAGATCCCAGATCCTAGAAGACAAGATTTCGGCTTAGATGAGTAGGTCCAAGAAGACAAGAGCTCAGCCTAAGTGAGCAGATCTCGGATTTCAGATCCCCGATCCCAGAAGACAAGATCTCGACCTAGATGATTAAGTCCGAGGAGACAAGAGCTCAGCCTAAGTGAGCAGATTCGAAATTCCAAATCCCGGATCCTAAAGCCTAGAAGACAAAATGTCGACCTAGATGATTTGGTCCGAGAAGACAAAGAGCTTAACCTAAGTGAGCAAATCTTAGATTCCAGATCCCAGATCCTAGAGCTTAGAAGACAAGATCTCGGCCTAGATGATTAGGTCCGAGAAGACAAGAGCTCAGCCTAAATGAATAGATCCTGGATTCCGGATCTCAGATCCCAAAGCCTAGAAGACAAGATCCCGACCTAGATGGTTTGGTCCGAGAAGACAAGAGCTCAGCCCAAGTGAGCAAATCCTAGATCCTAGAAGATAAGATCTCGGCCTAGATGATTAGGTTTGAGAAGACAAGAACTCAACTTGAATGAGCAGATCCTGGATTCGATATCTTGGATCCCAGATCCTAGAAGAAAAGATCTCGGCCTAGATGAGCAAGTCCGAGAAGATAAAAGCCCAGCCTAAGTGAGCAGATCCCAAATTGCAGATCCCAGATCCCAGAAGGCAAGATCTCGGCCTAAATGATTAGGTCCGAGAAGACAAAAGCTCAACCTAAATAAGAAGATCCCAGATCCCAGAAGACAAAAAAGAAGCACACAAGATCAGACTGAAGTCTGCCAGGTTCTGCTTGCCAGCAGAAGGACATCTATACATAAAGACTTTTACTGGACCTTTATTGCGATGTGTACATCCTTTCCAAGTTTAAGACTTTTTATACGAAATCCATGCAGAAGGCAAATCCCTTGGCCACAGAGCTATATCACAGGGATTCTGGAGACCCTACATGCAAAAGGATGTCGAAGCCTATGTAAAAAAAGCATGAAAATGTTGTTGGAATCCATGATTGTGTAATAAGACCGAAATGTCTTATGGCGATATTCCCATGGTGAACATGACGAGTAAACTTAGACTTATCATATGGTAGATTTGAATTATACTTTCCCTATGATAGAGTTAAACTAAGTTGGCGATATTTCTGAGTGAAACATGATGAGTAACTTAGACTTATTATATAGCATAGTTGAATTATACTTGCATATGATAGAGTTGAACTAAGTTGGTGATATTTTTGAATGAAACATGATGAGTAACTTAGACTTATTATATAGTAGAGTTGAATTATACTTGCATATAATAGAGTTGAACTAAATTGAATTAACTTAGACTTATTATATGGCAAAGTTGAATTATACTTGCATATGATAGAGTTGAACTAAGTGGGCGATAATTCTGAATGAAACATGATGAGTAACTTATACTTATTATATGGCATAGTTGAATTATACCTGCATATGATAGAGTTGAACTAAGTTGGCAATGTTTCTGAATGAAACATGATGAGTAACTTAGACTTATTATATGGCAGAGTTGAATTATACTTGCATATGATAGAGTTGAACTAAGTTGAATTAGTTTAGACTTATTATATGACAGAATTGAATTATACTTGCATAGGATAGAGTTGAACTAAGTTTGCGATGTTTCTGAATGGAACATAACGAGTAACTTAGATTTGCCATATGGTAGAGTTGAACTAAGTTTGTAATGTTTCGGTATGAAACATGACTTGCCATATGGTAGAGTTGAACTAAGTTTGAGAACTTAGACTTGCCATATAGTAGAGTTGAAGTAAGTTTACGATATTTCGGTATGAAACATAATGAAACTGGCATTGACATGGTCAGTTTGAAAAGATAGCCAGGGAGTATGGTACTCATGATGCACTAAGGTTAAGCCTTAAATGTTTCGTTTGGGCGAGCTAAACATGATGACCTCAGTCAAGAATGTCTAAGAGAGACTTAGGCGATAGCCATGTGATGCGTCCTTAATGTAAACACAAGTGGTACTCAAGTTCACATTAGGGGGCAGGAAATGGAAATGAGCATAACACTTGTGAAAATTTTTGAAAAAATATGCAAATTGATGTTATTCGAGATCATTGACAAGTGATACTATCTGAGATAAGTCAATCTGAGATGACAGTATTGTACTGTGCCTGAAGTGTAATTATCCGAGATACCCAACCAGGTTGTTAGACTTGGAAGAGTGAAGTCTTGCCAAAAGACAACAAGTACAGGTGAAGAAACAACACTTGTAAAAAGTTTATAAACAAATGTTATAAGTGCAATTCGGCCAAGATAACTAAACAAGAGTTGTCACTCGAGATTTGGATATATCCGAGGTCCTGGGATCCGAGTTGAGGAACCAAGTTGTCAGACTTGGAAAGTTAAGGAAAATTCTAAAGTATGAAAAAATATACAAGGCACAAAGAAAAGGCAATAAACATACAGAAGATACATGCAACACTTAGAAGAAAAAATAGAAGACTTGCATTGAAAAGAGATAGCTTGTTCAAGTACAAAAACAGGCACATCAGCCCCAAAAAAACAGATACTATTCAAAACAAAGAAGAAGAAAATATAACTACAAAGAAAATAGTATAAGGGAAAGAAAAATTCCTAACTACTAGGATCTTATGCATTGATCTCAGACTGTTCGACCTCAGTTGTTGAAATTGTTTTGGCCTCGACAGACAACTGGGCAGACTTCTTGGCCGCGATTTCGGCTTTGATTTCTAGAAGAGTCTAGTCCAGGCTCTTTGCAGCGGCAGTGATCTCGATTTCATAAGTGTCGACCTTCTTTGGCGAGGTGCTCTTGAAGGCCTCATCTCCATCCTCCTCTGTCAAGTCCAGGACTTGAACATTTAGAGTAAGGGACTTAGCCCCAGTAGTAGCTTCAAATTCTTTCCCGACAACCTCAGCCTCGGCCTCTTCCTTGTCTCCGGTCTCCTCGTCGTCGACCTCTTCTACTTCCTCGACCTCATCTTTAGATTAATTGGGAGAGGGAGGGAAAGGGACATTGAGCTGACCAATATTATGGAGAGGTGAGTCCTCGGGGACAGGCATCTTGCTGAGGGCTGCCATCTAGCCGAGATAGTAGCCTTTGTGGCAAGCCATGTTGACTTGTTTTTTTGGCCTTAGCAATGTCCTCGGCTTTGGCAACAATAACTTGGTCCACTTGCTTCATGTGCTTCTCTTTTAAGATATTGAGTTGCTGGAGGCATGAGCATGTTGGATTGACTATAAGGAGATGGAGTGGATTGCACAGTTATAATATCAGGGATGTCAACAAGAAGGTCTTCTAGGATAAGAGTTCGGCGAGACATGTCGTCAATGGCTATGGCGATAGTTACTCAGTAGATAAGGTGATTGGAAAATTATCAAGGTCTAAGGCTGGGAGCTTAGCACCGCGGTTCTAGCTGCAAGATTGTCGTTATTTTCACTACCATTGAGATAGTGGGTTGATGTGTGGAGTAGCTGATGAATTGCTTGGCTGCTAGTTTGGTTTAACTGGTGGAGTTTGAACCTTGGGTACAAAGGGAGTCTTCATAGTAATGAATGCTTCAAGAACAACGATGATGGTTTGCAGAGGGCAAGAGAAAGAGAGTCTAGGGGCATAGATAAAGACGAAATGGGAAAATGAAATGGTTTTGCTGGAATTAGAAAGATTTGACAAAAAGTTATGATTTCGAGTCCTGATGTGCCCGTGTTGACGTCAGGCGGCGAGGGGCAGAACTGATGCGACATGATGGGGACGTGGTTGGTACGCTCCAATCTAATAATGATCTTGATTGAGAAGTGCGATCTCAGTTGAGATATTGATCTCCGTAGAGATGATCAGCTCGGTTGAGATGATGATCTCGGTTAAGATGGTGGTCTTGGCTGACATGATGATTTCAGTTGAGATGTTGATCTTGGTTGAGATGTTGAATTTGGATGGGGGGCAGAACTTGTTTATTCTTGGTTTCTGATGAGTTGATACTAGGATCTTGATGTTCTTGAACTAGCAAGTCATGATCTCTGCTAGCAGTGCAATCTCTGTCGAGATGTTAGACCTAGATGAAATGGAACATGATGGTTCATGGTTCTTAATTCTTGATTCTTGGCGAGTGGACATTTGAGTCCTTGTTTCTTGGTGACAATGAGTCACGATCTCGGTTGGAGAATTACATGTATAGGTTCCATCACCTCAGTTTGTCGAGGTAATAGAACCTAGGGGGCAGTTGTGGGGACATATTTTTGGGTAGTCCACGTGACCGAGGTTGTTAGCCGAGGTGCCACGTGGGCGGACCATGGTGCCGAGATATGGTGCGATAATACCAGAATCCAAGATATTTAGATAGAGAACTAGAGTCCTAGATGATATCAAACTACCTATTTGGATAGAGACGTGGCTCTTAAGGAAGTTCATCCTAATGTAAATAGTGTGAGTTGTGATAAATGTTATCCTTGGAAAGGATAGAGTCCCGTGGAAGTTGGACACTGATCATTATAAGAGTTAGGCACCCCCGGTGGGTCTAAGATATGCTTTATGTTCTTTCTTGTGCGTTAAGCACTATTGGTTATCTTTGAGAGATATTTGTTTACTGACTTGATCGTTAGAGTGCCCCCTGGTGGATGAACTACAGCGGTATTCTTATCTTTTTGTGCAGGTTGTTGGGCTTAATCTATTCTGCCGGTGCTCTCTAACTGAGTTCCCCATTCGGTTGTGCGGTCAGAAATCAACACCTACACAATAAATTATAATTTTTTTTATCCAATCCATTTAAATAAACATATTCAAAGCGATTAAGAGAATGATTCTTGGGAAACTAAAAACTCACCATTTTGGATATTGCCATTGCTTTTTGTGATTTGTTTGCACTGCACTCACCTGGCCACTCATCCCCCCTCATTCTCTAGCTTGCCATTCACATTATTTTAGCTTGCCTTTCTTACTCTTTATTTTTTGACCTCCTCACCACCAAAAATTAAGATTTTAAAAATCAAAATTTAAAGACAAAATAATTTTTTAAGAATTAAATATTTTAGTTGCGAAAAATGTCATTATTATATTTTAGCAATGAAAATTGGATATTAGTGATGAATTATTATCCTTTTGGGACCTATTTTTTTTTTCTAAAAAAATAAACCATTTTGAGACCAAATTATTTTATCCTTAAAAGTCTATTATTAGTGACTTTTTTAAAATTTTCTCGTTAAAAGCCTTATGTTTTACTTTTTGGGATGACCTTTTAACGATTATACTTATGGCGATGAAAATTAATCACTAAAGTCTTTTGCAACAAAATTTTCATTTTTAGAGATCAAAATATTTAGTCTCTAAAACTCTTATATGTTGTAGTGCCTGTATATGTACTCTTTGAAAGATAAGATGATAATTGGGAATATATTCAAGAATTACCTATGCTCTTAATTAGAGATGTAAGAAAAATTTTAAAAATTGACAAAATTAATTAAATCGATCAAACTAATTATTTTTGGTTTGTTTTTTTTGACAAGAATCGGTCTATGCAGCATTTAAATTTGATTTTTTTCAATTTCGACTTGATATCAGTTCAAGTACCTTGCGTACCGAACTAAACTGAAACGACCACTTCAACATATATTGTATTTATAATATATATATGTATATATAATCTAATAGTATAAGGATATTGGTAAGTATAATAAATTATTAACCTTAATTAATCAATCTTATCATCTTTATAGCCTAAGTTTGTAAACTCTTATTATATATAATCTTAAACTCTAACTCATTATTCTTGAAATCTTAATATTTTTTAACTTTTTTTTTTGTTTTGTTTTTATTTTTGATAATTTAGGAATTGAAAAATATTTACTAAATGAATGGATTGAATATGTTTGAAGTGGCGGATAAATAAATAATTTAATATTTTTATATAGATTAGTGATTATATATAAAAGTGACTTAAGTTTAAAAGGTCCTAGACCAATTAAATTGCACCGAACCAAACACTTTCAATCAATTTGGTTTGGTTTGGTGCGGTTTGATGGGACACTTTGTATCGGTGTTTAAAATAATAAAATTGATATTGTCATGCCCAAAAAAAATAAAAATAAAATAAAATACAATTAACCCATCCATAAGAAAAGAGTGCATAATAGAATTGATATCCTTTCATTCATTAGAGTTCGTAATACAAAAGATATTATATGCATTATAAATTCACAAATATTCATCATGAATCTATAGCATGTAACATTGGTTAATAACAACAAAATAAATGCCTTATGGGCTTACATCTTTCCAAGATATCTCTTGGTTACAACAAAAGAGAGTCCTAAGCCCTATACATGTAAAGCCCTCGGCTTGAATAAACGTTTAAACATAAAACAACAAAATGGAGCCTCATGCTCCTAAGTCCTCCCAAGTTATGTCTTTGGAGGAAGCATGTCACCGGTACCTGAAAATAGTTTTCCAAATAAGGTGAGCCAAAACCCAGTAGAGACATTCTATTACAATGTATGAAGTTTAACTAAGATATAAGTGTCAGATAAATGTTAAATATTCATGATCAACTTACATTCTTTCCATAACTATTCATTACTGATTTTCATACCACAATTCATTCTCATTCATACATTTCATTCCAAGTCATATGGCAAACATACATAATTTTCCAAATGATCCAACTGAGATTACAACTCAGGGGTTCCCTATCCACATAACCATCATACAAACACTTCAACCTTACCATTTTTTAGCTTGCCTTTCTTACTCTTTATTTTTTGACCTCCTCAACACCAAAAATTAAGATTTTAAAAATCAAAATTTAAAGACAATTATTTTTTAAGAATTAAATATTTTAGTTGCAAAAAATGTTATTATTATATTTTAGTAATGAAAATTGGATATTAGTGATGAATTATTATATTTTTGTGACCCATTTTTTTGTCTACAAAAATAAACCATTTTGAGATCAGATTATTTTATCCTTAAAAGTCTATTATTAGTGATTTTTTCAAAATTTTGTCGTTAAAAGTCTTATGTTTTACTTTTCGGGATGACCTTTTAGCGATTATATTTATGGCGATGGAAATTAATCACTAAAGTCTTTTGCAACAAAATTTTCACTTTTAGAGATCAAAATATTTAGTCTCTAAAACTCTTATATGTTGTAGTGCCTGTATATGTACTCTTTGAAAGATAAGATAATAATTGGGAATATATTCAAGAATTACCTATGCTCTTAATTAGAGATGTATGAAAAATTTTAAAAATCGACAAAATTAATTAAATCGATCAAACTAATTATTTTTGGTTTGTTTTTTTAACAAGAATCGGTCTATGCAGTATTTAAATTTGATTTTTTTCAATTTCGGTTCGATATCAGTTCAAGTACCTTGCGTACCGAACTAAATCGAAACCGACCACTTCAACATATATTGTATTTATAATATATATATATAATCTAATAGTATAATGATATTAGTAAGTATAATAAATTATTAACCTTAATTAATCAATCTTATCATCTTTATAGCCTAAGTTTGTAAACTCTTATTATATATAATCTTAAATTCTAACTCATTATTCCTGAAATCTTAATATTTTTTAACTGTTTTTTTGTTTTGTTTTTATTTTTTGATAATTTAGGAATTGAAAAATATTTATTAAATGAATGGATTGAATATGTTTGAAGTGGCGAATAAATAAATAATTTAATAGTTTTATATAGATTTGTGATTATATATGAGAGGGTAATTTATATACTAGTGGGCCGAGCTGGGTATTGGGCTTTAGGGCCGAAATGAAGAGGGCCGAGTAGAAGGGCCATGTAGGATACTCCGGTTTGGAGAAGTAGCCTTGGGGGTTAGACCGGTTATACAGCCGAGGTGTTTTAAGCCCGGCCACGTGACTTCTTATTTATACTCCGGTTGAGTAGAAATGGTGTGAATGTTTCGGTCTTCAATAGTTACTTCGGTCATGGAATACGGTGAACCGAGGTAAGCTACGGTCCTGAAGGTAGTTCGGCTTAAACTCCCTTATGGATAGCTCGGTCTCAGCATGTGAAAGCCGTGGTAAGGGAGAGTAAAGTTAGGGCCGAACTAGCTACTCGAGTTATTTAATTTGTAGAGGAGTTCGGCCATAGTAAAGCCATCTCACTTGGCTTAAGCAGTGAGGAGGGTGTTGGAGGATAAGCATTATCTTCCAGGAGTATGAATCCTAGGAGGACTCTACACAAAGAGGAGTAATCCTAGAAGGACTCTGCATGGAGGAGTTAGAGTTCTACTAGGATTGTGCCATGCGAAACCTATATAAGCTCACCAATATCACCTTTGGAGAGGTAATGCAACTTTTGCTCCCTGAATACATAGAGCTTTTGCCTTCTTGTCTTGCTGACTGACTTAGGCATCGGAGAGGTTTCCGGCACACACCCGCCGGCCAGCTCACGTTCGTATTTTCAGGTGATAGAGCGACGTCGTACAGAGGAACGCAGACTTGATCAACAGGATTATACGAGAAGGTATATTTCTTTCCCGTACAATTGGCGCCGTCTGTGGGAAACACAGACAAGAACAACCTCTTGATCAAGCTTTCTCTTGAACATCAATGGCGAACAATGAAGAGTTACCTCAGTCCGTCGTCGATGGACAAACTCCAGATGGGGGTACAATGCGAGAAGGCCTACCCTTGGTCGCTCCCATGGCGGATCTGGAGCCACAAAGACACAACTCCAGGAGGGATGCGAGGGATCGAAGGCGAAGCAATAGCCCTCATCCCTCTCGTTCTCAAAGCCCAGAAAGGCAAAGGCGCAGAGTTGATCCCCAAATTTTGGAGGATCGCGTTAGAGAACAAGACGAATTGATCCGTAAGATGGCAGCGGACATGGAATCCTTAAAGCGCCAGATGAAGGGTAAAGAGGTGGCGACAGGAGAGGGGCGCAACAAGAAGACGCCCCCTCGCCACTCAGAGGGTCGTAGTAGGAATTCTACGCCCTTCCAACCGAGAATGAAGCCTCGGGACAGCGACACGCGATCCGTATCCTCCAGACTCGTCCTCAGTGCGAGAGAACGAGTCGAGAGGTCATACACTGAGGGAAGCACCTATTGGCCCTCACATACGCACCAGACGAGATCTAGACAGACGGAATTACCCAGGTCGTCCGACCTACGATCCATGCTGGAAGAGAAGGCACGGTGGAAGGAGGACGCCAGAGCGCGCAATCCACACAGGGTTCCTGCCTTACAGCTGTTGGCTCCTCGGACGCATGGAAGCGTCGAGGTTGGAATGCCAATGCCGCGCCCGGCATACGAACCAGCGGACAAGGCATTGGCGAGGCTGCAGACCTCACCATTCGTCCCAGCAATAGAGAACGCGCCCCTTCCG
The DNA here is from genome assembly GCA_025200525.1 of Camellia lanceoleosa. Classification (NCBI taxonomy): domain Eukaryota; kingdom Viridiplantae; phylum Streptophyta; class Magnoliopsida; order Ericales; family Theaceae; genus Camellia; species Camellia lanceoleosa. The sequence continues at coordinate 57,051,576 of CM045766.1, forward strand.
TCAGGCTTCCTACAGCCTAAATTCACAACGTATGAGGGGAAGACGGACCCCTACTCGCACTTAAGCCACTTTCGCCAGGTCATGGCTGTATACCGGCGGAACGAGGCCTTGATGTGCATCCTATTCCCTTCAAGCCTTGGCGACCTTGGCTTGACTTGGTTTGAAAAACTACGGAAGCGCATAGCCTCCTGGCGCAATGGCGGAGGCGTTTATGCTGTGATTCGAACAAACACAAAACCCGGTGGAGATCGACCAGTTACTCACCACCGACATGGGCGACAAGGAGACCCTGAGGTCATACAACAGTCGCTACTGGGAGACATTCAACCAGATTGGGGACTGCCCGACTAACCTCGCCATTGCGCAATACAAAAGAGGCCTTCCAGTCGGAAACAGACTGAGGGACTCTATCACCATGACGCCACCCCTTACCATGGAGGCGCTGATGGAGAGAGTGCATCAGCACATTAGGGTAGAAGAGGATGGCGCTCGTGCCAAAGCAAAATCTGGCGCGACCCCTGCCCCAGAGAAGAAGACCTTGGCAAAGGTCAATGCGGTAGATCGCCAAAACAAAAGCAGACGAGGCGAAGTAGACAATGGCGAGGACCAGGACAAGAGATGGTTAAGAGTCCGCACCGCCATAACCACGGTATTCAAGAAGCCGATCTACCGTATACTTAGTGAGATTCGAGATGAGCCTTTCGTCAGGTGGCCAGCCAAGCTAGGTGAAGCTCAGAAGGACTATGATGACAGATCTAGGTGCACCTTCCATAAAGAAAAAGGGCACCGCACTGAGAATTGCACCCCATTGAGGCACTTGGAGACTTGGTGGCGGCGAGCCACTTAGACAAATACATAGAGGAGGGCACACTGACCCGGCCCCAGACCTAACAACCCCAATGGGATGCCAATCGACGCCCCGCCCCAAGGCGTCATCAACGTAATACATGGAGTCTTTGAACTGGCGTGTATCGAGCTCGAGGTTCAATCAAAAAGGCCGAGCACTTAAGAGGTGCTAAGTGCCCAACTGCTATCAAGAAGAGTAAGACAGAGGCAACAAATGTCATGTCTTTTTTGGACAAAGACTTGGACAGAATATATTGCCCTCATAACGATGCCTTGGTCGTCACTCTCCGAGTCAAGGATTTTGACGTCAAACGAATTCTTATTGACCAGGGTAGTTCATGTGAAATCATGTACTATGAGACGTTCAAACAATTGAAGCTGCAAGACAAAGACTTAGCGCCAGCAGTGTCACCCCTGATTGGATTTAACTCAATGCCAGAGTGGCCAGTCGGCAAAATCATCCTTCCAGTCCGAGCAGGGAGTGTGACGAAGCAAGTGGAGTTCTGGGTATTGAAGGTCCCCTCCACCTACAACATCATCTTAGGCAGAACATGGCTGCATGCCATGCGCTCGGTGGCATCCTCCTACCACCAAGTGATGAGGTTCCCCAACGACACCGGAGTAATAGAGGAGGTTTATGGGGATCAGATCATGTCGAAACAATGCTTTGTGACAGTGAACGGCAGCCGAGCTGCCAAAGGATATGTTCATTCGGTGGAGGAACCCGAAAGTAATGAACTATTCGCGGATGTTGGCAAAGCGGCTAGTCAGAAAGCTGTAGAGGACTTGGTGGAAGTCAGGATAGATGAGAAGAACCCGGATAAGTTCTTCTTACTTGGCTCGTCGTTGTCCAGCACTGAGAGATTGGAAGTCTTGGGATTCCTGACCTCCAACATCGAAGTGTTCGCCTGGACCCCATACGACATGCCAGGCATCGATCCCAACTTCATCTGCCACCAACTCAATGTCCACCCTTCTGCCAGGCCAGTCATTCAGCGCACCCGCAGATCGGCGCTCCACCACGCCGAAATAGTGGCAGAAGAAGTGGGAAACTTGTTGGAGGCAGGGGCAATCAGAGAGGTACACTACCCCAGGTGGATCTCCAACACTATTGTGGTGCCAAAGAAGAACAGCAAGTGGCGTGTATCGTCGACTACAAGGCGGTCAATAAAGGCGTGCGAAGGATAGCTTTCCTCTACCAAGGATAGATCAACCGTAGACTGACGGCGGGCACAACCGACTTAGCTACGGATGCGTCTGAGGCTATCACCAGATCGCAATGTATGAACCAGACCAGGAAGTGACATCCTTCACCACGCCAAGAGGACTATACTGCTACAAGGTCATGCCCTTTGGCCTGAAGAACGCAGGGGCGACATTCCAGAGAATGGTCACAAAGATGTTCGAACCATTGTTAGGCAGAACAATGGAGGCTTACATCGATGACATGGTGGTCAAAAGCAAGGACGCGGATGACCATCTAAAGGACCTAGATGAGATGTTCCAGATCCTGAAGAAACACAAGCTGTATAACGCTTCTAAGTGCGCATTCGGTGTAGGGTCTGGCAAGTTTCTGGGTTTCCTGGTGACCAACCGGGGTATTGAGGCAGACCCCTCCCAAATCAAAGCAATTCAGGAGTTAGAAAGGCCTAACTCAGTGAAAGAAGTGCAGCATCTCACCGGCATGGCAGCAGCACTTAACCGATTCATCAGCCGGTCTTGAGCCAGATTAGCCCATTCTTCGATCATTAAAAGCTAAGTTTGAGTGGGACGAAGAATGCGACCGAGCTCTGGAAAGTTTGAAGGAATACATGTCTTCTCCACCACTACTTGTCACTCCAGTACCTGGAGAAGAACTCTTCCTCTACTTGGCAGTATCGCAGTATGCAATTAGTGCAGTATTGGTCCACGCAGAAGGAATCCAACACTTGCCCATCTATTATGTCAGCAAGACGTTACTGGGCGCCGAAACAAGGTACTTGCCACTGGAGAAACTGGCATTGGCCTTGATGATGGCCTCAAGGAAATTGTCGCATTACTTTCACGCCCACACCATAGTTGTTCTCACAGCCTTCCCACTCAAGGCTTTATTTGAAAGAGCGAACTTTTCTGGGCGAATTTTGAAGTGGGCAGTAGAATTGGGACAGTACGACATCAAGTTCCAACCCAGAACCGCAATAAAGGCTCAAGCACTAGCAGATTTTGTCGTAGAGTTCACCCCTGGAAGTCATCACATTTGCCCAGTCGACCTGACTGAAATAGCCGAACTAGGGATGGAGGTTGACGTCGGAATAACGCAACCCCTAGTGCTGATTGCTCAGTCAGGCCCCAAGGCAGACCAGAGTAAAGAAAGGGAGGAAGAAGTGACCCATGCTACACCAAGTCAGGACTCACTGATAAACACAGACTTGGTGCAAACTGAGAACAAGGGGCAGACAGCATCAACTCTGAAGAAGCCACCAGTAACATGAAAGATCCCAAAACATCATCCGATCCCTCCACCTGCTGGAAGTTGTTCGTCGGAGAGATGTGGAAGCTCTTCGTGGATGGAGCATCCAATAGGCATGGAGCAGGACTTGGCATAGTCCTCATCTCTCCAGACGGCCTAGTAATAGAGCAAGCAATCAACTTAGGCTTCCCAGCATCAAATAATGAAGCAGAGTACGAAGCGCTTCTAGCAGGTCTCAAGTCGGCATTCTACAAGAAGGCCACTGAGCTCATGGTCTACAGCAACTCGCAGCTGGTGGTAAACCAAATATCTGGCGACTATGAGGCAAAGGATGACAGGATTGCCAAGTACCAAGACTTGGTCAGAGCAGAGATAAAGAAGTTCGAAGTAGTGAGAATAGAACAGATCGGCAGGGAGGAGAGCAATGAGCGAGCGAGCTATGAGCCGCCTCAATGACAGATACCTCCACCCCTCACCCACTATTGATCGACTACCTGCCTAGACCGAGTATTGAAGACCCAGAAGCTGAAGAGGTATGTTGCGCGGAGTTAGGTCCTTCTTGGATGGATCCCATCATACTATTCCTAAAGGATGGCACCCTCCCAGAAGAGAAGAAAGAAGCCAACAAAATAAGAGCAAAGTCACAACGATTCTGGCTCTCCCCATCCTTGGCATTGTACAAGAAGTCGTTCTCAGGACCTTACTTAAAGTGTGTTCACCCCAGTAAGGTAGAAGCATTCCTGTTCGAAATACATGAGGGGGTATGTGGCAGCCATCAAGGTGGAAGATCATTGGCATACCGAGCCATTTCACAAGGATACTGGTGGCCATACATGTAGGCGGATTCAGAGAAATATGTCAAAAAGTGTGAGAAGTGTCAGAAGTTTGCGCACCAAATACACCAACCTGCCAGAGAACTACTACCACTCACCAGTCCATGGCCTTTTGCAATGTGGGGTTTGGACATAGTAGGTCCGCTTCCAACAGCACCAGGCAATAGGAAGTTCTTTCTTGCGGCAACGGACTACTTCACAAAATGGGTGGAAGCAGAAGCCTTGGCGTCAATCAAGGAAAAAGATGTGAAGAAGTTTGTTTGGCAGAACATCATTACTCGCTTTGGCATACCAAAAGCACTGATTTCAGACAATGGTACTCAGTTTGACGGCAGAATTTTCAGAAGCTTTTGCGAGGAATACAAGATAGAATTCTACAATTCTACACCGGCGTATCCCCAAGCAAACGGTCAAGCCGAGGCATCAAACAAGGTAGTGTTGGACGGATTGAAGAAAATGTTGGAAAAAGCCAAAGGCAAATGGGCAGAAGAGCTCCCTCATGTTTTATGGGCTTATCGCACCACACCACGGCGGTCAACAGGAGAAACTCCATTCTCCTTAACCTATGGCATGGAAGCAGTTATCCCATTAGAAGTCGGACTCCCCACGATTCGGAGCGAAAATTTTGATCCAGACTTAAACAACGAAGCTATAGCATTGGAACTTGACCTTGCGGAAGAAAGAAGAGACAGAGCATTGGTTCACATTGCCTCCTACCAACAAGAACTGTCTAGGAAGTATAACAAAACTGTGCATCCGAGGCAATTCAAGATCAGCGATTGGGTACTTCGCAAGGTTATGGGCAACACATTGGTCCCAGGAGACGGCAAGTTAGGGCCTAACTGGGAAGGTCCTTACAAAGTGGTCGGATTAGCAGGAAAAGGGGCATACCACTTGGAAGATGAGGACGACAAAGCAATTCCTAGGCCATGGAACACTGCCAATCTTAAGTTATTTTACTTTTAGCTTTTTCTTTTTTCTCTTCAAGTATATGTAAGTTTTCACTTCATCAATAAGACAAATCGATTCATTTTTAGCATATTTGTTTTTAGTAGAAAGTAACTTTTGTAAGTTAGTAGTATTGTAAACATAGTTGGCCGGATTAAACCAATTATGACCCCTCCTAAGCCCAGGATTAGGATCGAGGCTGCAGGACGTTTGGTCGGAATAACCAAACATTATATTCTAGGTTGGCTGGAAAAACCAACCTAGAGGTTGGCTAGATTAAACCAACTCTTTGTACTCTTCAGCCGAAGTAAGTGTATGGCTGAAGAGTGGTTAGCTGGATTAAACCAACTCTTTGTACTCTTCAGGCGAAGTAAGTAAATGGTCAAGAGTGGTTGGTCGATTAAACCAACTCTATGCACTCTTCACCAAGTAAGTGTATGGTCAAGAGTGGTTGGTCGATTAAACCAACTCTTTGTACTCTTCACCAAGTAAGTGTATGGTCAAGAGTGGTTGGTGGATTAAACCAACTCTATGTACTCTTCACCAAGTAAGTGTATGGTCAAGAGTGGTTGGTCGATTAAACCAACTCTTTGTACTCTTCAACCGAAGTAAGTGTATGGTCAAGAGTGGTTGGTGGATTAAACCAACTCTATGTACTCTTCACCAAGTAAGTGTATGTATGGTCAAGAGTGGTTGGCTGGATTAAACCAACTCTTTGTACTCTTCAGCCGAAGTAAGTGTATGGCTGAAGAGTGGTTGGCTGGATTAAACCAACTCTTTGTACTCTTCAGCCGAAGTAAGTGTGTGGCTGAAGAGTGGTTGGCTGGATTAAACCAACTCTATGTACTCTTCAGCCGAAGTAAGTGTATGGCTGAAGAGTGGTTGGCTGGATTAAACCAACTCTCTGTACTCTTCAGCCGAAGTAAGTGTATGGCTAAAGAGCGGTTGGCTGGATGAAACCAACTCTTGTTGCTCTTCAGCCGAAGTAAGTTATATCGGCTGAAGAGTGGTTGGCTGAATGAAACCAACTCTTGTTACTCTTCAGCCGAAGTAGGTTATATCGGCTGAAGAGTGGTTGGCTAGTGAGCTAGATAGCTAGCTGAGATCACAGTTGGGCAAATGAAGGTATTGAACATTCATTACAAGTGTAAGCATACACACACAAAACCGGAATAAGAGTTGAAGAAAATTTTTCCATTAACAAACAGAGAAGTACAAGTGGAGGGGCTGCAGCCCGGTTACAAAAAAGTTCAAATACAAAAAAAAGAAAAAGAAAAAAGAAAAAAGAAGACAATCAATGTAAGAGATCTTCAAATTCGGCGTCAAAGTCATCATGACAAAGATCCGTGCGAGTCGGTGTTGGTGGAGGGACGATACGAGTTGGGAGTCGATTCTGACAAGCACATCGGCTCCAGTTGGCTGCGCATCAGTGAGACCCTCAATAACCGGCTCCGACCGGACTGTTTGCTCGTTCGGTCGATCATTGACGGCCGGAGTATCCGTTGACTCGTCCTCATCGTCTTCTTCGTCATCAGATGACCCCAGAAATTGCTTTTGGATATCGTCAGCATAGTCTTGCAGTGAAGCTGGAATGAAGTACTCGGGAGCGTTATAGACCTCGGTTTCAGGTCCACAACCGATCTTCTCCACTGCACTTCTCCAACCACACTTGAAGAATAAATCTTTAGCTGCTTCACATTGTTGGGTATAGCCAGCTTCGGCTTCTTTGAACCCCTTCTTGGACGCATCTTCAACCTTCTTCTTCCACTCCGCTATTTCGGCGTCCTTTTTGCTCTCCAGGTGCGCCATCTCCCACAAGTACTGGTCTTTCACCTCACGGCTATTGTTTTTCACTGTCCGAGGCAACCATCGGTCGACGAGCTACCCTACCTCGGCCTCGGCCGACTTTTTTCGGGGATGCATACTGGCGATCTGGTTTCGGCTTCCTTTATTGCTTGCCTTGTTGTTTTGCGGAGCTCCATTATTTGCTTGTGGGCGATGGTGTTCTTCTGAATGGCCTGCAAAAGAAGAGTTCCTTTTTAGCCGAGCTAAGAGTTGGAAAAAATTAGACTGATCAAAGGAGGACAGTGCTACTTACCAGGATCATGGACTTAGTGGATGACCGGATGGCCTTCAGCTCGGTATTCAGTTGCTTGCTGTGGTGCTCCATGTCTTTGGGAAGACAAACACCCCTGGCCAGGTTGAAGGCCAGCAAGTGATCCTTCTCAGCGACAACCGAGTCACTTTCTTGGATATCTCGGTTGTTGAAGACGAAGGGTGGAGCCCATTTGTTGGTGTCAGCCCGGTCTGCTTGCTCCGGTTGGGGGCTCGGCGCGAGGCTGGGTTGGGGGCTCGGTGGAAGGATGGAGTCGTCTTCGTCAACCAATCGCCGCCGGTCTCGGTAGTCCCGCACGCTTAGCTCTTCAGAGAAGAGGATGGTGTTGAGTTGGGAGGGCCACTACGGCCAGCTTGTTTGGCCTGTTGCACCTCGGCCCTAGTTGTTGCGGTGAGCGAGCCTTCAATTTGTTTTTTCTTCGCCATCTCTGCTCGGCGTGGAGTGGAACAATGATGATCTCCGCAAGGATGGGTCCGGCTCGTGCTTCTTCAAGTAAAAGTCGGTCACCCTCGCTTTTCGGAGTAAGCAGACGTCGGTTCGAAGTCTAGCAATTTAGCCCAATTTCTTTCCCGAACCCGTAGTGCGGCGCGCAGAACGTCTAGGTTGGGGTAGTTGTAAAGAGAGTGAAGATGAGCTGAATCTGCAAAAAGAAAAACAAACTGTTAGTTCGGTTCAAGAGAGAAGAGCCGAAGTAAAGAAAAGTGAAAAAGGCAACCGGAGTATGTATACCGGGTTCTCCTTTATTCCAATTTATTTTTCGGCCAGGAATCTAGGCTTGATGGTCTTTGAAGTTGCCAGACACCCAGAAGAAGTCATCGTCATTTAGGTCTTTGTCCGGTGTGTCTTTAATTATTTTTTCTCGGCCTCGGCGTATTCTCAAGTAATAACATCAGCCTTCATTCTTGGATCCTAAAGAGTACTGATGGAGTATTTCGGCTAGGCCTAGGTTTAGTCCGGTTTGACGGTTTAGGGCGTCTATGCCCATTATTATTCGGTATGTGTTGGTGGAGAGTTGAGTTGGGCATAGTCTGGTTTGCCTAAGAAACTCACAGATTAAAGGCTGGACTGGGAATCGTAGTCCGGTCTCTATTATTGATTGAATGGTAAAAGGGACAAAGCCTGGGTTGCCCCATGGATCTACATCTGGTTCGGCTAGGGTGAGGTTTACATCGGTTGGTATGTTGTAATCCTTTCTGAATTCGGCTAAGTCACTGGGGTTTTACCAAAATCAGATTTCCCCATTTATTGAATAACTTATAAATAACTTAGTTCGGCTGGGGATTTGGACTCGGGAGCTCGGTTGAGCGCACGGAGGAAGTACCTGGGCAACCTAAGTCTGCAAATTGGAAAAACAAGGTGTTAAGCACAGGTCATCGACCGTGCTATAAAAAAAAACAAAACAAGGAAAGGAAGCCTTACTTCGGCTAGATGGATTGCTGCGGGATCTATCTTGGTTTTAGAAGCGGAGCATGTTATCTCGGTTTTCTTAAGTTGTTGGGTTAGTTCGATTCTACTCTTTGTTTTGTTATTCCGACTGAACGCCAAGGGACAGCTTTCTGAGTTCGGTTTAGGAACTAAGAATGCTGGCATGGCCCCTGAAGTTTTAGCTCGGTCAAGTGCTTGGGTTTCTAGTTCAGTGGGTTTTGTTTCGGCTATTGTGGATCAATTGGTGACCTATTGAAACTACTGTGATGAGTACAAGTGCTAGTTCGGTTCCCGTTTGCCTACGTTGTGTAAACAGGTTTTTACTTCGGTTGCTTCATAATTTTGGATCGAAATAAGTGTTATACAGGATTTCATGTGTATTCAAGGTGTTCTATGGCTAAAGCTTTTTCAAGAAGAACGCGAGTGGAGAAAACATGTTTTGCAAAAACACATGAAACAGATTGCTATGAATCAAATAAAAACAAAATCATGGGAAGCAGATAACAGATTTGGTAGAAGCTTACCAGGAAGGGAGAAAGGCTGGAGGTAGAGGCAAACGTAGAAACAGCAATGGAGGGCTCGAGCTCTTGAGATGCAAGGATGAAGATGAATAGTGCAGAGTGGGAAGCAAAAATGAGGAATATGTTTTGTAAAAAGGACAAAAACTGAAGGCGGGAACTGTTCAAATTTTTGCGGAGTACGAAGACGGCGCAACAGCTGTAAAGAGCCAATCGGGGGCTGCCACGTGTCCCTGGGAGAAGAAACGCTTCAGTTGCTGTGACTGAAGAGACGTTTGACCGGACGTTCTTAGCTCGGCTTAAGCTTAGCTCGGCTAGAGAAGCTAAAAAGGTTTTCAGCTCGGCCGGAGTAGCTAAAGGATTGTAGCTCGGCTGGATAAGCTAAAATTTTAGTTCGGTTCGTGGACAGGTAATCCCTATCATGCTGTGCAGATGGAATTAAGGGGCAATTGAGAGGGTAATTTATATACTAGTGGGCCGAGCTGGGTATTGGGCCTTAGGGCCGAAATGAAGAGGGCCGAGTAGAAGGGCCATGTAGGATACTCCGATTTGGAGAAGTAGCCTTGGGGGTTAGACCGGTTATACAGCCGAGGTGTTTTAAGCCTGGCCACGTGACTTCTTATTTATACTCCGGTTGAGTAGAAATGGTGTGAATGTTTCGGTCTTCAATAGTTACTTCGGTCATGGAATACGGTGAACCGAGGTAAGCTCTGATCTGAAGGTAGTTAACTTAAACTCCCTTATGGATAGCTCGGTCTCAGCATGTGAAAGCCGTGGTAAGGGAGAGTAAAGTTAGGGCCGAACTAACAGTTACTCAGGTTATTTCGGCTGTAGAGGAGTTCGGCCATAGTAAAGCCATCTCACTTGGCTTAAGCAGTGAGGGGGGTGTTGGAGGATAAGCATTATCTTCCAGGAGTATGAATCCTAGGAGGACTCTACACAAAGAGGAGTAATCCTAGAAGGACTCTGCATGGAGGAGTTAGAGTTCTACTAGGATTGTGCCATGCGAAACCTATATAAGCTCACCAATATCACCTTTGGAGAGGTAATGCAACTTTTGCTCCCTGAATACATAGAGCTTTTGCCTTCTTGTCTTGCTGACTGACTTAGGCATCGGAGAGGTTTCCCAAGACACACCCCGCCACTCACGTTCAGATTTTTCAGGTGATAGAGCGACGTCGTACAGAGGAACGCAGACTTGATCAACAGGATTATACGAGAAGGTATATTTCTTTCCCGTACAATATATAAAAGTGACTTAAGTTTAAAAGGTCCCAGACCAATTAAACTGCACCGAACCGAACACTTTCAATCAGTTCGGTTCGATTTGGTGCGGTTTGATGGAAGCACTTTGTATCGGTGTTGAAAATAATAAAATTGATATTGTCATGCCCAAAAAAATAAAAAATAAATACAATTAACCCATCCATAAGAAAAGAGTGCATAATAGAATTGATATCATTTCATTAATCAGAGTTCATAATACAAAAGATATTATATGCATTATACATTAAAAAATGTTCATCTTGAATCTATAGCATGTAACATTGGTTAATAATAACAAAGTAAATGCCCTGTGGGCTTACATCTTTCCAAGATATCGCTTGGTTACAACAAAAGAAAGTCCTAAGCGCTATACATGTAAAGCCTTCGGCTTGCATAAATGTTTAAACATAAAACAACAAAGTAGAGCCTCATGCTCCTAAGTTTTCCCAAGTTGTGTCCTTGGAGAAAGCATGTCACCGATACTTGAAAATGGTTTTCCAAATAGGGTGAGCCAAAACCCAGTAGAAACAGTCTATTACAATGTATGAAGTTTAACTAAGATATAAGTGCCAAATAAATGTTCAATATTCATGATCAACTTACATTCTTTCCATAACTATTCATTACTGATTTTCATACCTCAATCCATTCTTATTCATTCATTTCAAGTTAATTCATTTCATTCCAAGTCATGTGGCAAATATACATAATTTTCCAAATGATCCAACTGAGAGTACAACTCAGGGGTTCCCTATCCACATAACCATCATACAAACACTTTGACCTTGCCATTTTACAGAAATTTCGTCTGCGGGATCGGCACCCATGTATTCACAAGATTTTAGGACTTTCACCTTGAACACTCCGGCCAACTTAATTCTCAATGAAGTCCATCCCCTATCTTCTCCCAAAACATGGAGTACATCCCCTTTCTCCTCCCAACACATCATACATATACAATGTATTTAAAATATACCGTCACATTCAATGACTACAATCATGTACATACAATACCTCAATCATACCGTCATATTCAACGACTCAATTAAATGATTAGTTTTAATTTACTTAATGCTCATGCAATTTCTAAAATAATCATAGCTATCCTCCACCGATAGCCTAAAACAATTATTTCTAAACAGATATACAATCGTTATAATAGATAAATTATCAATTTTCCAAAGGTGAGTGATCTAAACAAATCCAACTACACCATTCTTTCATACACCCTCCCAATTTCACATTTCTCACATCAATTTCGTCATTTATACAAAATAATATTCAAGGCATATTAGGGCAAAATTTTCCCCTATTTTCAAATACTAACTCAAAAGCCAAAATCCACCATTCTAACACACGATATCCTCACATTCAAAACCCCAAAATCATTTATGAAGTACAACATAGAAACCCTTCATTCAATTTGAGACCAAACCCTAGGTTTTTCCCATAAACTCCCAAAATTTCAACATTTATACATGACCACAAATAACTAGGTTAAAAGTCATAACAATGTGGAGAATATTCCTACCTCAAAGAGTGAAGATGAGCCAAGCAAGAGAGAAACCCCAAAAGTGCCGAAACCCAACTCTAATCGGTTCAAAGAATATCCCTACCTCAAAGAGAGAAGATGAGCCAAGCAAGAGAGAAACATCAAAAGTGCTGAAATCCAACTCTAATCGGTTCAAAGAGAAGATCTTGAGAAACTCTAACTTTTAATCAAAGGGAGTAGGGTGGAGAGATCAAAGGATCTTGGCCAAAATGTAGAGAGAGAGAGAGAGAGAGAGAGAGAGAGTATTTTAGAGAGAGAGGCTCTCAACTTTAGGGTTTTGGCTGAAAAGATATGAAAAAATGATGTAAAAAGTGCTTTTCGTGATCTGATATACGCACAGTCCGCTCGAGCGGAGGGTTTCACGCTCGAGCGTTAGACATAAAGATTTGTTCTGCTTGAGCGCAAGAAGAGGCCCGCTCAAGTGTAGAATACACACATCCAGTAAATACACACATCCAGTAAATATGCAGACAACAGACAGCCCGCTAGAGCGCACGAAATGCCGCTAGAGCATGAAAAACATTCCTTCAGCACTTTTGCAGAAATGCAAAGTACTAAGAGTTTGCAACTCCTGCTCAAGTGCAAGAAATGCAGCTCGAGCGGAGGACCAAAATCTACATATCCCGCTCGAGCGTAAGACCAAAAATGTGGGCAACACAAAGTTTGAAAATTAAGTAACTGACTTGTTCCGAACACAATAATAACAACCCAAAGACCAATTTCAAAGGTATACAAAGGAAGAAAGAGATAGACAACAATATGAAAGCATTAAACCCGAGCCTAGAACATCACAAGAGTCGGGTAAAAATCGGGATTGCTATAGATATTTTCGGTTCGGTAAATTTTTTTACCTAAATACCAACCATATCGAACCGATTACATCCCTACTCTTAACTGATTATTGAAGGAAAATATTAAAAATAATCCTTACAGTTGTTTTAATGTTGAGAAATATGTAAAAAATGTATAAAATATATTGAAATATGTGAAATATATTGAAATATGTAAAAATATAATGAGATTATAAATCTTTTGGCATTTACAACATCATATTACATGACCCATTACTAAAAGAGTATTGCTATTTAAGACAAAAAATTAGATTCAGTTTTGAAGTCCAGTGATATGGTAATCAATTAAGATATTAAATGGAACACACTCTCTCATATATTGTCTAATTTTCAACCAATCATATTGCTTACACATTACTGAGTCTAGAAAATGGGTTTAAAAAGTGGACTTGTATTTATCATTTTTCTTATTAAAAAGTAAAAATTAAATTTTTAAATGATGAGCATGTTTGGTACAATTTATTAAGATGGCTTATATATATATATATATATATATTAAAAATTTGTGTAAAACATGAATGCAGTTTTTAGAACAAAATAACTTAAATGAATTTATATATATATTTAAAAAAAAAAAAAAACTAATAATTGGGGACGGAATACTTTTAAATTGATGTTGTCATTATCAACTTCTAACTTACACAAAATACACTAAGCAATGTATTCATAGCAACTTATAAATGACTTGCTATTTGTTTTTTAAAAATATATAGTTAGTATTATATTTTTGACATAATTATACCAGGTTTCTTCAAAGTTTTAAATCAAAAAACACTTAGATTATTTTTCATCAATAATTCGTGAATAGTATAGATGAAAAACTTATGTTATTATTTCTTTATACTAAAATGTATATTTACTTTCATTTATTTCAATGTCTACCAACTATCTGTATTAATTTTGATTGCTTTAATCTTACTAAAATGGAAGTCAATGTAATTATATCAAACTTCTAAGGCTAACTATATTTTTTTCAAACCTTAAGAGAAGTGAGTGTAATTTATCGAAAATGTAATTATATGGACAATTTAGATCACCGAAGTTGGCCCCAAAATGAATTCACCAAATCTAAACACTCTCTCAAATTGATTATCTGACAACTTAAAAGAATTCAAACCCTTCCTCCTAAAGATGGTAGTGAACATGCACATAGAAAAAGAAGAAATATTGGAAATTATAGCAATCAAACAGATATCCTTGCTAATGTTGGAATGGAATAATTCAGAAATTTGGGTAAAATCATAAATTCAAATATGGGTTTGTTTAACTCTCTTGGACGATTTTCACGGTACAAGCCCGAAGATAGAGAGGGCAGAACTTCTCTCTCTTTCCGATGGTATTCTAGCGACACTCCGGCGACCTCCTTTATACTTCTAAAATGTAGATATACACTCTTAAGAGTATAGATTTGCATTTATAGAGTATAACTCTGAATTTTTTATGTCTGTAATAGAGGCTCTGAGTGTATCTCCCCTATTTTGATATAGATTTTTAATTTTTTTGACACCCGTAATTGTTTCCTCTTCCCTCAAGCCTTCTCACATACCATCGTGGGTGTTCTTTCTCTTCAACTCCAGCTTCTAACAGTGTCCAAAATACGGCGACAACAGCGGCAGAGTTCGATAGTGATGACGGTAGGTGTTGATACAAATCTTGCTTGGTTTGATTGAGATCTAGTTTTTCAAACCATATCTATGAGAAGATCGGTGGTTTTTCTCTAGGCCGTAACTGTTTTTTTGGCGATTTTGTTTTTGTTGTTTGTGACTTGTTTGGTTGGTTTTTTGCGCCTTCAGAGTATTGTTGTTTTTTATTTTCATTTATTTTATTTTAATATAACTGATTTTCATATTCTTTAAAAAAAAAAAAAAAAAAAAAAAAAAACACGACGATCCTGGACTTCATAATCAAATTTAACGTGAGATTTTTATCTATGAAGAGTTCCCCCTCATAAAAATAATAATAATAGTGAGAAATTTTTTGTCATAGGTTGAAAATTGATGTATGTGTGAAAATATTTATTAGAGTTTTATTTATTTACCATTTTATATTATTTGAACACAGTACAATATAAAAGAGATAGGGATCAAACTTTTTGATATCTAAAAGTGAAATTTTATTTCAAAACATTAGGATACCAAATCTTATTATCATGAAAGTCATCACTAAAAGCTGTCACCAAAAGTCAAAAAAATAACTTTTAGCGATAATTTAAAAAATGACAATAATAAAAGAAAATCATAAAAAATGATTTGGTGTAAAAAAAAATAACGAAAATTTGGTCTAAAAAAATTAATAATTCATCAATAACTATCCAATTTCGTCACTAGAGAATTTAAAATAACAATTTTGATAATTAAGATATTTCAATCAATGAAAAACATTTTTTTTTCTCGTATGAATCGAGATTCTTACATTCTAATTCCTTCTCTTTCGTCCAAAAATGTAGTTTCATCTTTGAAATTTTGTCTTTTATTGACAATAACTAACACTTATAAGACAGTGATTAGCTTTGAAGTAATGTTTTTTATTATAGAAAATGAAAACAATCCTTGATTTACATTTGCAAATTGACTTAGCCAACCTAGCCTAGCTACTTCCATGATGAACACGTTGGCTAGGTCAGCTTTAATTCGAAACCGAGTGACGAGACGACCGACAGACGTAGACCCACACCATACTTGCCATTCAAACCATTTTTGAGATGTGAAAATGCGACTACAACCCGTAGATCTAACTTTACGCGGCTCCTGCGGAATACATAATATTTTAGAAATTTTTTTTTTTTATTGAAAAGTCTAATTTAAACAGAATATACGGTGTTAGATTCTATGAATATTTGTTTATTTAATATATTTTTTTTGAGTCAGAAGTACACTCTTTATAAAATATTGTAATAAAAAATAAATTTTGTTATTTTAAAAGATACTAGTTAAAGCACCCGTGCAATGCACGTGAATATTTTGGTCCAATCTATTTTTCACCAATTGTGGCAGGTAGTTTTCATGAACTTAAACAAAATTTTGCAAAAATTTGAGATCAACTTGTGCGGGATACTATCTGTATGTATATCATTAAAAATAAAATTAAAGTTAGGTGAAGTAATAAATATAAATTATTATGTGAATTAACGAATGTGCAATTGTTTACATTGCATAAACTAAATATAGGCATAAACTATATGTAATTTGGACATAAACAATTAAAAATGTATGTTTAAACATAGTATAAGGTTGTGTGCCAAAGCCAGCCAGGCAAATGTAAATGAAGATCTTTTTTTTTTTCCCCCTTTTTTGCTAATTGATAAAAAAAATATAAATGTAGAGAAAAGAAAACTGAAAAAGTTATCAAGATTGAAAGCTGTTACACAATAAAAATTTAGGAATTTTAAAAAATTTGACGAAGTTCACACTAGACTGAGTTGTACTCTTTATATATAAAGTTTCACGTTATGTAGGTCTTACTCCTTGTAAGACCTTTATCTCATTCTGTATTTCCACGGCCGACCTCAAGCTTCTTGCTGTGGTTGTTGTTTGTGTTGTTGTTTGCAAGGTGAAAGAAGATGAGAAAATAATTGAAACTTGAAAAAGAAAATGAATAGAGTTGAATATGAATAATATGTATAAATGGTTTGGAGGTACCATGAGGAAAAAAAAAATTTATTTTAGGATTTAATATGTATTATCCTTATTGGTAAATTTATTCTACGGTATAATAGGAATTAAAATTTTAAATTTTAATTGGATTTACTGAGTTATTATTTGAATTCAAATAGAACCACCCAACTTATTGTTATAAAATGGGAAGAAATTGAAAATACTTCCTAAAGCAAATTCACAAGGGTTTTGGAATCATGAATACCGCTTGTTCAACAAAATTTATTTATTTTTGAATAAAAACTTTAATATAGAGTTCTAACTTAATAAGAAATTTCAGGAAACCTGATTTTTTTTTTTTATATATAAAAATTATAATAATCTTAGCCCAAAGAAAAACAATCCAATTATAGCTACTTTTAACACCAAATAAAATTAAAAAAATACCTTTCCGTCAAAGTTTCAAATGAACAAGAATTTCAAGGTTTGGTACAACTTCAATCTCTACAACGTGATAATGAATTGATGAAATTAAAGTGAAATATAATTCAAACAAATCAAGTCCTCATAAATTGAAATTGAAAATTAAATAAGGTTTAAGAGAAATAAAAAAACACACCCAAAGCTTTTATTTACCAACGTTAATGTGATTCAGATTTGTTCTAATTCTACATATGGAAAAATCTTGTTACTATGAAAATTTGTCAAAAAAATTGCCGTGAATCAAGAAGTATTGTTGAGATTTAATTAACGTATTATGAGATATATATGTAGAATGAATCCAAAGCAAGAAAATTATCATGGATGAAGAAGTGTGGTTGAGATTCAATTGGTGTATTGTGGATCTACATGTAGAATGAATTTGAACTACACATTTTATGTAAAATTCTAAATAATATTTTGGGTATCTTATTGATTTATATGAGCAGGGAAAAGTTTACAAAGAATAACTTTGAGATACCGTCAAATCCTACCCTTTAATGGTTCTCTTAGGACTCTTTTTTTCTATTGCTATTGTTACCAATATAATATAATAAGATAATATAATTTTTAATCTAAATACATTTAGAAACTAATTTATTTGTATAATTTTTTTAAAATCTTTTTAATGTTAAATATTATTATATTTTAAATATAAGAAAATATGAATAAAATACGAAAAAATTAGTTCATGTTCATATTTATTTCTATTTAGTAATTTTTTTCACAAATATTCTACTTTTTAATTATATTTATATTGGATATACATCTAAAAAGTATTATACATATAATATGAAGAAATTTCACTATCACTAATCACTAAGAATGAAAAAATATGAAACGAAGATTAATAAAAAATATGAAAAACCTAAAATTGAAAAATCGTTTTCAAAAGTTAAATCAAAGAAAATTGTTGTTATTTAGAATTTTGACAGCATACATAGATTATTAAAGTATCATACAAAATATATAATTCTAAAAATCTAAACAAAAAGAAAGTGTATAAAAATTGCTTGCAAATTGTAACAAGCCCGCGGGGGACCTCGCTACAGTTCGGACTCGATTTTGTTGCGGTTCCAAATCTCGAACCAAAGAGTCCAAATCCGGCAAATCGTTTTGAAGAAAAAACAGATTTTTTGAAAGAAGTGCCAAACATGGACTGCTTTGCCAGATAACAGAGTCGCCACCTAAATATTTTTTAAAATGAGAAATTTAGGAAACCCTAACTCGGCGCCAAAGGCCACGTGTCCGTCATCACCAAAGTTGGCTCGGGAACTTGGGTACGATTAGGGAAGGTCACATCGTGAGCACCCCCTCTCGCCCGGTCAAAGACCGGCCTCTACTAACCATGATATCTGTTTTTGAAAACTTTGTGCGTTCTTATTCCGGTTATTAGCCTAGGTTACTATGTGATGCGCACAGCATACAAGTATAGACTGAATCGCCTGAATTGGAACAAAACATTTCATGTTTGTTTGTTTGAAAATGGTGTGAAGGTGTTACCCGCAGGTAGGCTAAAATGCGGATTTGCCACCCTCAGGTGGGCTTAGAAAAACAGTGATGTTGCCACTGTCTAGTGGGCTTAAAACAAACATTTGATGAATTGTTCCAATTCAGATAACTCAACCTCCACCCACAGGCATTCAAGGCAGTTATATCACATAAGCACATAGCCTCATGGTAAGCATGCTATCATGGCAACACTCACACGCATGCAAGTATGCTAAAGCATAACAACTCACCGAGTACTCCAAGCCAAAACAGAAACTACATTAGAAATCATGTATGATCCTAAGTATACAGAATGCCTAATGCAACACATGCAAAGATGCAAATATAGCAGGCTCGGCTATTCTAAAGATGGCATGTGAAATGCAATAACTATCAAGTATTCAATTTGGAATTGAAATACAGATGCAGTTTGTATGATGCGCCGAGCCCGGTGCGTGCAAAACAGATGAATGATGCAAACATCTTTGTCATCTTGTATGCTAATTGAAATATGCCCTATATCTAACCATCGTAAGCGGGTAAATAAAAGGGAGAAAGAAATGGGGGTTGGAAGACATACATCACACTCACCCACACTTATTATAACATTGCCCTCGCGCAGAGGGTCCGAATAAATATACAGTCCCGAATAAAAGAATATTACAGATTTCTAATTAATTAACAAATTAATTATAAAAAGAGTAACACTGGCATGCAAGCCGAGGACCGCTTGCTACCGCTCGGATGATGAAATGATGCATCTTGGGATGCCTTTGCGCGGAAATCCACAACGGTGCCCCGATTAGCCTCTGTTTGCATTTTTCTTGAAATGCGTGCCGAGTTTCGAAAGGTTGCTGATTCTTCGTTTTGCTGCAACAGAGAGCAGGAAAAGGGCATAGCAATGTATTTCACAAATATATGCATGCCTCGATCCTCGTGCCACCAATCACGCATCTCGATACATGATGGCTGAGGAATCGGATTGCACAACTCAATATAGGATGAATGTATATGAATGCTACAATAAAACCTAACTCCATCATAGGTAATCCGGAGTGTTGGTGACTTGGGAATTGAGACTCGTTCCGTCACCGAGTCTGAAATATGCCTCGTTCGTGCGAACTAACTCTTATCCCGAACACGAGGCAATATGCAGGATATGCGTGGAATGCAACTAAAATATATCCTAGCATGCACAATGCTATGTAAAGGAGATGTCTCGAAATGCGTGCCCACGGGCACGCAAACCGAGGTGATAGCATAAAAACATGAAATGACATGAAAAATGATGTACAATGGGACTAAAATGAGATATCTCAAAATGCGTGCCCGCACGCATAACCGAGGTGGTGACATATGGGCATGAAATGGCATCTGAGAATGCAAATTGGACTTACACTAACATGAGGAGCCTCACCGCACTCACATAAGAGGCGTAAGATGAAAATGAGCTACCTCGGCGTGCGTGGGCACGCATAACCGAAACCATGATGAAATAGAAATCGGATAAAATCGAAGTGCCACGAAATGCGTGCACGAGCATCCGAAGCGATGAAATGGCATACGGCATGCGATGATGGGCTTATGCCAACATGAGAGAGCCTCGGCCGCACTCACATAAATTGCCGTCGGATAAAAGATGCACCTCGAAATCGCGCACGCACGCATAAACCGAGAATGTATGAAATGGCATACGGAATGCAAAGATGGGCTTACGCCAACATGAGAGAGCCTCACCGCACTCACATAAATTGCCGTCGGATAAAGATGCACCTCGAAATGCGGCGCTGCAGACGCGCACGCAAATCGAGGAATGTATGAAATGGCATCTGAGAATGCAAAGATGGGCTTACGCCAACATGAGAGAGCCTCGGCCGCTTTTCGCATAAACAGAGGTGTCTCAAAGTGCGTGCCCGCGGGCACGCGAACCGAGGCGATGATATACAAGCATGAAAATGGTACAGAAATGCAATGATGGGCTTATACCAATATGAGAGAGCCTCAGCCTACTCACATAGGAAGCCAATGAATGAAAATGGAGTGCCTCGAAGTGCGTGCCCAGGGGCACGGAAACCGAGGTAATGCACTAAAGCATGAAATGACATGGAAAATGATATGCAAGCATGCAAACCAAATTTCAGCAGCTAAATAAAGGGGAAAACAGCCCCGAAATGATACGAAATGACGATCAACGCATGAAATCATCCCGAAATGTGATTTTAAGTACCCGAAATGGCCTACGGCTATGCTAAGCATGCAAAATTGGTACATGAAAGAAAAAACAGTAGCAAGGCAGCCCCAAAAATAGCATCTTTTCAGTACAAAACAAGGCCAAATTGTGAGCATAGATACGGCAATAATGGCATGCAAAAATACGGGAAAAGAGGGGAATTACAAAGCAAGTGGTATTTAGAGTGCTCAAACCCAAAAAATCAGTTCTACAAAACTGAAGAGGGACCAAAAATATGTACATTTACAATAGATGACAGCCTCCAATTCAGTGTGTAGATATACTAAATATAGCATGCAAAATTTGGGCCAAAAGAGGGCTATAAAGAGAGATATCATAAGAAATGACCAAAAAACTTAAGACCTTTAATAAAACTTGAAGAATGGACCAAAACAAGACATTTTCTAAGCCTGATGAAGGCTGAAATCCGAAGCTAAGCAAGCCTAACAAAGCATGCAATTTTACGGAAAAATAGGAGAATTTCAAAGGAAGTGCATGATAGAGAAGCCAAACATAATGGATCCCTTCTTCAATGTTGAAGAGGGGCTCAATATAAGCCCACTAACAGTTTACATCAGTCTCGAAATCAGATTACTCATAAGGAAAATAAGGCATGCAAAACAATGGCCTAAAGAGTGATATTGAAGGAAGTATATCATGGAGACACCAAATGAGGTTGAGCCCTTCTACAAAGTTGTAGAGGGGCTCAAAATAAGCACAAAACCAGTAGGGGTCAAAGCCCAAAACAAAAAGGAAATAGGGTAAGGAATTGATGGAAAATTATGCTCAAAAAGGGGAATTTGTGGCTTACCCTTGAAGACAAGTCTTTTACTTCCTCTTGCCTTGATGAAAGTTGCTTCTAAGCCTCTGAGGAACCCCTCCTTGCTGCTGGAAATTGAATGGTGATGGTGAGGCTTGGGGTTGGTGAAGGAATGGGCTAGGGACTTGAAGGTTTTTTAGGATTTTGGAGATGAAGATGGAGGTTATGAGAGATGAAGCCTTGAGAAGAAATTGTCCAAGCCCCACCAAGAAGGAGGCCAGCCCCTTTAATAGGCAAGAAAATGGTGTAAAAGGGGAGGGAAAAGCACCCAAGTTTTCCCTCCCAAAATATCCCCCGGATGCCCGGGATATTTTGAAAAATATCCGGACAGCTGGAAAGAAATTTGGAAGCGAGTGGCCGGCAGTAGTTCTGGAGGTGGCCGGCCGGCCACCCCACCTGGTCGACCAGCCACTCACCCTGGTCGGCCGGCCATGGACCAAAAATGAAGGGCAAAAATTCTGGCCAACCACTATGCAATGGTGTCCTCCCATGTGTGTAGAATAAGGCCCCAAGGTCGGAAATTGGCAACACTGAAGTAGGAGCCACAACATAGAGCTTGAAAGAGGGGCTCAAAAATGAAATCCACAATTCGGCCGACCACCAACTTTTAGGGTCCTCTTAGATGTGTGAAACAAGGTTCCAAGGTCGGAAATTGGCAACACAGGCGAGCCACAACATAGGACTTGAAGGAGGCTCAAAATGAAATCCACAATTCTTTGGCCGACCGGTAGTTTTAGGGTCCTCCCATGTCCCCCGATCCGAGATATGTAGCTTTGGTTGGAAGAAAATATCCCGGGGTATTCAACATTGGCGGAAGTGAGCAAAAGCGAGGGGAGGAAGCAGCGGTTATCTGGGATAATTGCTGGCCTTCCACCCCGGTGAGCTTCTGGTGTTGAAAGCAGAGGTACGCCAAATTTGAACAAAAACTAGTGAGAAATGAGCGCTCGGGGCCAAAAGCAAGACATTCGGGATCCCAAAAATGAGGCTGCAGTCTTGGGAAGTGGTGTTTAGCGGCGAAGTGGGTATCTGCGATCGGTGTCCCTCGGAATGACAAAAGCGAGGTTCTGCCAAAATCGAGAAAACCGATGCAAAATGAATGCTCGGGGCCCAAATCACGCAATTGGTCCGAAATCTGAGCACCGAAAGTGGCATCTGACCATGAAGTGGGCATCGAGGGCCCAGTGTTCCTCAAAATGATAAAAGCAGAGGTAATTGACCAGGAGAAATCGGAGATGGTTGGCGGTCCCGAACCGAGGCTCACGGCTGACGGTCCAGCAAGGCAAGACTCGAAATGGGCAAAATGGCCTCTGACCCACGAAACGTAGCGCCACGGCCACGAGAGATAGTCTCTGAGGACCACTCCCTTCCAGCAGGAAAAAGAGAAAACCGAGCCCTGGTTATGGCAAAGAACCGAGACAAGGCATAAGAGAGTTCGGAAGTCCGGAGGCAAGGCTCACGGCCGCGACTCTGAGACTTCTGAATGAGCACAACATGCAACATCACCGAGCGCTCAATCGGTGACGTCTGAGTCTTAAGGTCGGTCAAAAATGGGGTGTCTCTGATTGCCCTCTTTGACAGAACTTCGGAAGTCACAAGTGACGGAGTGAATGTCAAAGCCGAGGCGACCCATTTTTGACAAGGCGAAGACTTAGACAACAATACAAGATAAGCAGAGATGTGTGCCCATGAGCATGCCTTCGAGCAAGAGGGGCAAAATGCAAATGATAGGCACGAGCCGGTGATTATGCAAGTGCAACAAAAAGGTAATGAAGCAAGTATTGACAAATAAATTGCAGTTCTAAGCAAGAATGCAAAGCAACGACTACATTTCATGCAGTTAGGAATGCGGAGAATTATTCAATTCTCGTCGTGTCTCATCACGGAAGATCACGATACTGCGCGATTAAATGCAGTCGCACCAGCTTCAAATGAACCGTACATACAATATCGTGCCTGCAAAATAGAGAAATTCAACAAGAACAATATGCTAACAACACATATTCAATGTGATTCCTGTGATTCGAACAGTTTGACACATACAGTGTCGGTGAATGAATGCATCGCAATGCGAGAAAAGATAATGCGCGACAACGCATGCTCGAGCATAGAAGTATGGTACATCAAGAAGATACGCATGACAATGCAAAATATTCATGAGAATGTAAATTATGAGCCAAATAATGCAAAACGAGCACAAATCAAGGTGCGTTTGTTTAGCAACTTAATTTGGAAAAGCGCGCATTTAAGGCGTGACAACTCGATCATGACCTCTGATTTACCTCCCGGAGAGGTCACAACATGTTCAAAAGGATACACTCTGATTTTGATGAATAATGATGAGACACATGTCAGAAATTGCAGCTGAAGTTCCGTGAACAATTGGCCGAAAGTGCACTTTTCTTGAACTTTTTCAGTCAGGAACTCCGATTTTCCTCAAAATTTGCAGAGAGGTAGGGGAGGGGGTGGGGAGCATGGTCGGCCAGGCCACTGCCCTAGGAGAGGCCATCGGCCAGGGGGAAAAAGTAGAGGGGCCGGCCAGCCAGGTTAGGTGGCCGACCGGCCACTGCCCAAAAGCAGGGGCATTTTGGTCTTTTTCGAGATTTCTATATATACACACCTCCAATGCCACCCGAAATCACTCCCAAAGTTGTGAAAACTCCTCATCTTGCTCCCCAGACCATTTTCTCTTTCAGATCTGCATTTTATACGCGCCCCTCGGCCTCCCACGCAAGTTGTTTTTGCGAAATCTTCCAGCGTTAAGCACTTTGAACCGATCAAAGTTTGATTTCGGGGCTTCTCTTCTCATTTTCACCATTTGAGGTAAGTTTGTCTCAATATTTAGAAAATTTTCCCGGGAGTTGACTTTTGTTGACTTTTCATTTCCCGAGGGTTGACTTTTGTTGACTTTTTCCGATTTTGGCTCATTTTGCTCATTTTTGCTCCTCTTTGCAGATTTGTCGACATGGCGGGTCATTTTTCTCACGGCGGAGGTTTTCCGGGTGCCGGAGATGATTTCGACATTATGACATTACCCCCGAGGGTCCGCCCCTTCCTTCCCGATCGATACGCCCCAGCGGTACATAGACTTCCGCGGGCCGTTTTCCGTCACTTTACCGATTTCAACGATCGGGTACCGGGGGATCTTCTTCTGCGAGGCAGGGCGGCACCTCTCTACGATCTTGAGGTATTTTACTTTATTTCCTGTATCTTTCGTGCATTTTGTATCCTTGCCATGCTTAGACACACAGTTTAGCTTACGACACAGTACTTTACTTGCATCCCGAGCATGTGACTTAGCCACTTGAATTTCACGAACATACAATACATCGCCTGATTGTGAACGTATAGTACGCATTAGTTAGAAATTGAACACACGGCTCAAACATTGATTCACCGAACACATAGCCCGAAGTTGAAAATGAGTACACAGCACATACTGACTAAAAGTAGAACACGCAGTCCCAAACCCAGATTTTACGAACCATGACCCATTTGAAGTGAACACATAGCCTTGATTAAGAGTAGAACACCTGACCCTAAACTCGATTTCTTGAACACGCACCCAGATTTGAAGCGAACACCTGACCCTTGATTTTACGAA
Organism: Camellia lanceoleosa; assembly: GCA_025200525.1. Lineage (NCBI taxonomy): Eukaryota > Viridiplantae > Streptophyta > Magnoliopsida > Ericales > Theaceae > Camellia > Camellia lanceoleosa. Next base: position 57,076,595 of record CM045766.1, read on the forward strand.
TTTTGAACCACCGACCCAAATACCAAACTTCTTGAACACGCAGCCAGTTCGATGTGAACACACACCATCGATTAAGAGTAGAACACAGTCCTAAACTCGATTTCTTGAACCATGACGCAGTTGAAGCGAACACGCATTGCCCGATTAAAAGTAGAACACACACCCTAAACTCGATTTTTGAACACACGGCCAGTTGAAGCGAACACACAGCCTTGATTAAGAGTAGAACACGACCCTAAACTCGATTTCTTGAACACGACCCAGATTTGAAGTGAACACACATTGATTAAAAGTAGAACACCTGACCCTAAACTTTGATTTCTTGAACACACAGATTTGAAGCGAACACCACATCGATTAAGTAGAACACCTGACCCTAAACTCGATTTCTTGAACACTGACCCAGTTGAAGCGAACACCTGAATTTGATTAAGAGTAGAACACCTGACCCTAAACTCGATTCTTGAACCATGACCCAGATTTGAAGTGAACACCACATCGATTAAAAGTAGAACACCTGACCCTAAACTTTGATTCTTGAACCATGACCCAGTTTGAAGCGAACACACATTTCTTGATTAAGAGTAGAAGACCTGACCCTAAACTCGATTTCTTGAACACATGACCCATTTGAAGTGAACACATAGCCCATTGATTAAAAGTAGAACACCTGACCCTAAACTTTGATTCTTGAACCATGACCCAGATTTGAAGTGAACACACAGCCCACTGATTAAAAGTAGAACACACAGCCCTAAACTTTGATTTACTGAACACGCAGCCCAGATTTGAAGTGAACACACAGCCCATTGATTAAAAGTAGAACACACATCCCTAAACTTTGATTTACTGAACACGCAGCCCAGATTTGAAGCGAACACACAGCCCACTTTCACTTCATTTGCACACAGCTCATTTTCACTTCATTTGCACACAGCTCATTTTCACTTCATTTGCACACAGCTCATTTTCACTTCATTTGCTGTGGCTCGCCTGATCTGAGGATATGGCTCCTTTGCCAGAGAGTGGTATGTTGAGCTCCGGAAGTCAGGGACTTGGTTGACTTTGCGAGATTCGGACCATTCTGCGGGGTTATCACTGCCTTATCGATGGGACATTATTTCTTTGCTCTGGCGGAGAGATGGGACACCACCAATTCTTTCCATTTTTATGACCAGGGATATGACCATGACCCCCTTGGACTTCGCTATGCTCACGGCCTAGACCTAGGCGGTGGACCCATTCTATGGCGAGGATATGGGTCGGTGGGAGGTTGCTTGGATGTATCTATTGGGGCCCGCCACTTTGTGAAGAGGTCGGGAGGTCCGATATACTTGGTTCTCTTCCCATTTCCGTGACCCAGATGGAGCCTGAATCTCCGAGGAGGTCGAAGCGGTATACCCGAGGTTTCCTCATGTTCCTCTTTGGCACCACTCTATTTGCCGATAGAGGGTACATGGTCGGGTTGTATCTACTGTGCGCTCTGGTAGACCTATCACAAAGTCGGTCAAGATGATTAGGTGTGGCGCTGGCTACCCTTCTTGCTATATGGTATGATCTCTCGCCTGAGGGAGACTTACTTGGCGGCTCTTGGAGAGCACAGGAGGTACATTCTGTCCTCTTGATTTACATTTTGCTCCTCATTACTTGTTTACTGCACACACGGCGCACTTTGCATTCTGTATGCTGCCTTTTAGTACATTGTATTCACATCCCGTACTGCTTTTCTCAGCTATGGGTATATGAATATTTCCCCACATTAGCCCCGGAGATGGAGGTGGCAGGGCCTCCCATGACTCCATTTTCATTGATGTTTGAGGGCGAGCACTTATCGAGGCCTCGAGAGACTCTCTTTCATCTGCGGCGATGCCGACCTTTGTGAGGCGGCAGGTATTTCGAACTCTCGATTCTTTTCATTTTCATCTTTGATCGCCTTGTATTTCTTGATTTGATTGATTTATGCCTTTGGTTATCCGCAGATCACTTGGCGACCTGGCGATCTTGGCGATGATCTCGAAAATCGGTACCGAATCGACTAGTTCCCAAAGTATAGGTTCTGCTCGAGGACGGTCGGTGAGCTTGGTTCTCGGAAACGCTTTCGGCGTCGGTGTGGGGTATGATTCTCGGGGCCCTCTGCTGTGTCTCCACCCACTATCTGAATCGCCGGGCTATCTGCCGAGAGGTCATTAGGGACATGCGAGCGGCGATGCTTTATTACATCTCATCGAGGAACTCGCCACCTATCGCCGCATATATCGATGCCCCCTTGGCGAGTGCGGGTTCCGCCTGAGGCCTCTGGCGCGCCATCTTGAGTCGTGCCGTCTTTGCGAACATCCCCTCTTCTAGCGGTGGTGCATCTAGAGGTAAGCGATTCGATTCCTCCTATCCCTCCGACTCTCGATCATCCTGGATGGCCAGATATGCCGACTGAGTTGACGAGTTGGCAGTATGGGACTACTTCTCCGATCCCGATCCCGATGGAGCCTCCGATGCCTGGTCACAGATATGTCAGTGATCCTGACTCACCACCGGTATGTTCCACCATTTTTCATTCATCACACAGTCATTTTGGCAGTTGCTTATTTATTGATGAGTTGAGCTTGTATCTGCAGCCACCTCGGGATTACATAGATCAGATGCTCGGGGTGGTAGCCTCGCTTGAGGGGATGGTCCTGCGTAGAGAGGCACAGATGTCCATCATGGGCTTCCAGGTACCCTTTCACCTCTCTTTCATTCATCATATTTCTGTTAACATGCTGATTTTGAGCATTCTGCTGCACTGATAGGCTGTGTAGAACACATCTGGCACACATCCCACTCACACACTGTACTTGCACCTGCTTTTTGTGTTTGAACTGATGTATTGCACTTTTCATTTTCAGATGCCTCCCGTATATGCTTCGACACGAGGTGGGCCACCCAGGCCTTCGCAGAGAGGTCGAGGTGTTAGACCTACTCAGTCTTGGGCCCAGAGCTGGGCCATCCAGGCCTTATCGAGGAGCTCGAGGCGAGGTCGTCTCGCGGAACCTGGGCACCCATTGTCGAGGATGAGGAGGAGGAGGTCATGAGCCGTGTGTCGAGACATCTCTCAGGAGGGGGCTCCGGTCTTGGTTCCGGGAGCGGAGGTGAGGCTGAGGGAGATCCGGAGGATGACAGCTCTGATTCGGACGGTGATGATGATGCAGAGATTATCCCGCAGAAGAGGATGAGAGGACCTCCGCCTTCCCGTTCCCGAGGATATTGATGTTATTTCTTGCTTTATTTTACTTTTTTAGCTAGTAGTTTGTAGCACTTTGCACATTGTTAGGCAGTTTTATTTTCTGTAAAACTTGTACCTTTATTTGTTGTAAAACATGATGGAATGAAACAGCTTTTGAAAAGATGTTGTATTTGAAATTCTCAGCATTGCATCGCATCATTTTGCACAAAAATGGAATCGAATGAAAATGTGCCTCATGTATTTACCGGGTCAGGTAATGAACCGACGTAACAAATCAAAACAAACCGACCCACTAAGAAATAACAAAATCTTAGCCAGTTTACAACTCGATAAGCAAAGTACAATATTGTTAACGACTCAATAAACAAGACTTAACAAAATTGTGTAACCAAATGGTAACAACTCAAAACACAAAATGCGACAGCTCGACAAACTTACAACTCGATAAACAAAACAACAACTCGATAAGCAAAAACACAACAAAATGTATTTGAAGACGGGCGATCCGGGCGATGGAGCATATCAAAACCGATAGAAATGAAGACCTTGACATTCCCGATGCCTAGAAATGCTTCAAACTTCCTTCGGAGGGCTAAAGCAGGACCAGCGGGGCCAAACACATTTTGCATCTGGAAAACAGAGGGTGGTCGGCCTACTAGAATAGGTGGCCGGCCGGCCACCCCTCCCGTGACCTCCAAAATTTTGACAAGTGTCCCTTGAATAGTGTTTTACCCCTCTATAAAAGCCCCAGCCTTGGAGTTTGTTCATTTCATCACCATCTCTTGCAAAAATGGAGGCATTTCTCACAGAAAATCTCACATCTTGGATTTCTTCTTTAGATGGCTCGGAGAAGTTGAACTTCCGGGGTTTTGGCTTGAATGCACTATTTACGCTAAGCCGGACTCCACTGCATCTTCCTTTCCTCTCTGCTGCGGCAAGGTTTTGGAACCCGGTGACGCACGTCTTTAGCTTTGGCGGGCAAGAGGTATGTCCTACTTTTGAAGATTTTCAAGCCTTAATGGAGTCTGAACGCTTAGAAGAGATCTTGCCTCAGTCTCGTTTTGGCCATGCCCAAGCTTTAGGGCGGATGTACGGTCTCGACGCGCATAATGCTCGATCTCTGATTGGTAATGGGATGTTGGATATCCCGAGCTTGATTTACCGATTCTCCAATCTTTGGTGATCATAGCGACCACCATTGGCAAGGTTTCACAACATGCCCTTTGCTTGTGCATGCTATCTCATTTTCTGTTCGTCTCGGGCTCCGGAGGAGCTAACATCCGCTTGATCGAAGTCGCTCAAGGCTTGAGGGAAGGAAAGAGTTGTATCGCCATGACTTTGGCCGAGACACTAATGGGTCTAGATGCCTTCTACCGTCAAGAGCACCGGGGTTTGCGGGGAGTCCGCTACTGCTACAGGTAATGTTTCCCACCCAGGCTCAAATGTGTATTTGCTCACATCACTCGGCCCTCGGGCTCGGTTTTTCTCACAAAACCCTTATCTTACTTTTCCCTCATCGCACATCTCTCTATTCTTTATTCTCTCATTTTTCATCCCTCCCCAGATATGGTTGATGGATAAATTGCAAGTCGTGGACTCTTGTCACCTTATTCGACTGGCTACTTCTTTCGGCAACGCCTAGTCAATGCTCCTGATGAGGGGTAGTGGTTTGAATGGATGTGCAACTTGTCGGCAGATCGCATCGCGTGGCATTGTCCTTGGCTTAACCTTCCGGCGATGAGTTATAGCATGTTTCAGGATACTGGGATCCGGTTGGTCGGCTTGACTCACTGCGTATTTTATTTCCCATTCCGCATTCTGCGTCAGTTTGGGCATGATCAAACTTGCCCTCCGGAGGGGATTGAGTATCCGGCTACTTTCCCGGTTCGAGGTGCACACCTTGCTCGACATACTACAGCCTGGAGGACTAGAGCTCCTATCCCCGCCCTGTTTCGGTTGCACTTTATCGATGAGTCTTTGGGATTGGCTTAACGAAGAAGCCTGAGTTGGGCCTAGGTTGGCATCGGAGGCTTCAACTAGCTCTGGCGGTAGCGAGGACACTGACTTGACTATGCCCCAGATTTATTGCTTTATTAGTACTTTCAAGTTTTCGTTATGAATGTAATAAAAAGCAACTTCAATTGTATGCAAGAGCAAAAGAACTCTGTTTTGAAGTCAATGAAATTGAAGGTTGTGGTACTGAAAATTCTCCACTTTTGGTCCAAAAATGGTCTTAATTGTGAAAAGATTACTTTGAACAAGGTCAACTTTTATTAAAACTTCTCAAAACTATTTTCGATATGAATCAGAACTGGACACACCTGAGATCTGTCACTGAGATGCACAACCCCGGATCCTAGCAACTGGAAAGTTGCCCCTAGTTTGAAAAGTGCCTCGGCGATTCATAGCAACGGAAAGTTGCCCCTAGTCTGGAAGGTGCCGCAACACTTCACCGCAACGGAAAGTTGCCCCTAGTTTGAATAGCACTGTACCGGAGATCTCAATAAATGCTGATGAATAGAGATAGCTAAGGTGATCAGAATGGACAAAGTTGATCGGGAAAAGATTGTGACTGAACTTCAAGATGAAGCTGCCTACGTATCCCAAAGATGGGAATCAAGTCTTACGTAGTTCAGGCCTGGGTTCGCTCGGGTATTTTGCTCTCCTTTTGCGTTCTAACTTTTGCCAAGGTCGCCCTTTGCGGGTTTTCAACCTTGCGAGCTCAGTTTTTATAATTTCAAAGTTTCTATGCTCTGAGTTTTGCCTAGGTCGCCCTTTCGGGTTTTTGGCCTAGCGAGCCTCTCAGGGATAATATTTCTTCAACTTGTCCATGTTGATCGGTTGGGAAAACTCCAAGCCATCTAGATCCATCAGAACCACAGCTCCACGACAGTTGACTTGATAATGTAGGACCGGTCAATTGGAGTGCGAACTTGCCCCTTGGGTCGTGGATGGGAGCTCGGTTGTCCTTGAGTACCAAATCTCATTCTTTCAAATTCCTGGACTTAACCTTCTTGTTAAAAGCCTGGGCGATTCTGCGTTGATAGCCTTGGACGTGGTACAGTGCTTTCAACCTTCTTTCATCGAAAAGCATGAGTTCCTCAAATGCGTTACTGCTTGCTAATCCGCTATCGGCACTTTCGGCCAATACTCGTAACGACGGGACCTCAATCTCAATAGGCAGAACAGCCTCCATCCCATAGACCAATGAGTACGGAGTTGCCCCAGTAGAAGTTCTGATTGAAGTCCTGTAGCCCTACAGAGCAAACGGCAGCTTATCTGGCCAGTCCCGATAGGTTTCCACCATCTTCTGTAGTATGCGCTTGATATTCTTGTTGGCGGCCTCAACTGCTCCATTGGTTTGCGGCTGGTAAGTAGATGACTTATGAAAAGCCACATTGTATTTCTCCAACAAATCAATCACCTCCTTCTTGAAGTGGGAACCATTGTCTGAAACTAACTCATTTGGGACTCTGTAGCGACAGATGATGTTGTTTCTGATGAATTTTGCAACGTGTGAAGCTTTCAACACTGCATAAGATTGGGCCTCAACCCACTTTGTGAAATAATCTATCGCTACCAGGATGAACTCATGCCCATTCGACCCTTTTGGCGTGACAGCCCCGATCACATCAATTCCCCGAATGACGGCCATGGCGAAGTCATGTTGTATAGCTTTGGCGGGATGTTCATGCGATTTGCATGAATTTGACACTGTGGCATCGCCGGATGAAGCCAATACAATCCTCCTCCATGGTGGACCAATAATAACCCGCCTAAGGATCTTCGGCCAACATTACCCCATTCACGTGTGCACCACATTCACCCCCGTGGCTGGCTTCCATCGACGCAACCGACTCTTACGCATCAACGCCGCGGTTTATGCATTCCCAGATGACCTCTTCTATCGGTTTACCTCCGCAGATGATGGTGAGCGGCCAACCTTCTTATTGCCCTTGTCTTTGGCATTCACCCATGGCGGTACCTTTTACGCTTCCAAGAAGTTCGGATATCGTAATACCAAGGGTGTTCGTCACGAACTTCATCTATGGTGCAATCGACTCATAGGCGGTGCAAATTTACGGTCAATAATATTTGGGCATCCGGACTCCACGGGATGTCTATCATAGATGATAGAGTTGCTAAAGGCGTCTGCGAACTTGTTGTTCTCTCTTAGTAGATGAGTAAAACTTAACTTTTCAAACCGAGGAATCAGCAAATCCAAGGTTTGGTGATACATCATCATATTTTCCTCTTTTACTTTCCAGTCTCCTTTAGCTTGAGACACAACAAGGTTTGAATCCCCAATGACGTCCAGCCGTCTTGCCCCTAATTCTAGGGCCGCTTCCAAACCAGCAATGCACGCTTCATACCTTCATTGTTTGAGACTTTGAACCGGAGTTTGAAGGCTAGAGGATCTGAGGAATTGTCGGGTGCTATCGGCAACACTCTATCCCATACCCATCTTGATTTGGCCTCCGTCAAAGTACATCGTCCAAGTTTCCTCGTCGATATGCAAAATTGCTTCATCTGGGAATAGATACTCAACTGCTTCATCCCCCTCAACTGGATGGTCGGCAAGGAACTCTGCCACTGCTCTTCCTTTTATTGACTTGCGCGTTACATATGTAAGATCAAATTCGGAGAGCAACAGCAACCAACGGGCTAGCCTACCTGTAAGCGCTGGTTTCTCGAAAAGATATTTGATGGGATCAAGTCGCGAAACCAACATTACAGAGTGGGCTAACAGGTAGTGCCGCAGCTTCCTGGTAGCCCATACCAAAGCTAAACAAGCCTTTTCCAGTGGCGTATACCGGGTCTCATATTCCAGCATCTTCTTGCTCAAATAGTAGATGGCTCTCTCCACCCTATCTTCTGATTCTTGTGCAAGCATGCAGCCCATCGTGGTCTCAGTTACTAACAGATACAAAATCAACGGTTTCCCTGGTTCTGCTGGTGATAAAACGGGTGGGTTCTGTAGATATTCTTTAATCTGTTCAAATGCAGCTTGACATCAGCCGTCCCATTGGAACTTCTTTCCTTTTTTGAGGAGGCCAAAAAGTGGTTCACAAGTCAAAGTTAGTTTTGAAATAAACTGTCTTATGAATTGCACTTTACCCAGAAAGCCTCGCACCTCTTTTTCAGTCCTCGGTGGTGGCATTTCTAAGATGGCCTTGATTTTGGAAGAATTCGACCTCGATGCCTTTTTGTGTCGAAACCCGAGATTTTTCATTGTAACACCAAGCGTACATTTACGAGGGTTTAGCGAACCGAAATTCCCTGATCCTTTGGAAAAACTTGTGCAAGGCGGTGTATTGGCCCTCTCTTTCTTTGGACTTGACAATCATGTCGACCACGTACAACTCAACCTCTTTGTGGATCATATCATGTAGTATTGCGGTCGCGGCTCGTTGATAAGTAGCCCGGCGTTCTTTAACTAAGCGGCATTACCGTGTAACGATATGTTCCCCGGGGTGGTGAATCATCTTTTTATCTCTGGCGCCATCACTATTTGGTTGTATCCACGAGAAGCCATCCATGAATGAGAGCAATGCATGCCTGTAGTGAAGTCCACTAACTCATCAATGTGTGGCAAGGAAAGTCGTCGCCGGACTAGCTCTGTTCAAATCCTAAAGTCTACACACACGAATCTTGCCATCTTTCTTGGCAGGAACAATGTTGGCTAACCAAGTCGGATATTCGGATACTAGCGAGGAAGCTGCGTCAATTTGTAGTGACCTCTTCCTTAATTTTGAGAGCCCAATCCGCGGATCCTACGAGTTTCGCTTGTGGTCGAGCCTCGGGGTCAAGGGGATCGATCTTTGTACAATCTCGGGATTGATTCGGGCATGTCTTCGTAGGACCGCGAAAACATCTTTGAAATCTTTTAATAAAGCGACTAAGCGCTCGCGTTCCTCGAAGACAACGTGGACCCGATCTGGACCAGCGGGTCCTCCTCGCACTAATGTTCACGGAAATGATTTCATCCATTACTGACTTAACAAATCTCTCTTGCTCTTGCTCAATTAGACGTTGTAAAGCCGGAGGAACTTCGTCCTCGTCGTTTTGATCAAAATTTTGAAAGTCTGAATTAATGCAATAAATTAGGGGCACAGAAAACTACTCAGAATCCACAGATAGTCCATTCTAATTAAGTTCATCCAAATCGTCGATTCGCCGGTTACAGACTCAAATGAAAAGGAAAAAACTGACACAGGGCGGGACTCGGCATCGGGTTAACATCCTCAGAGTACCAGACTTCGGACTTCGGTCGGTGGAATCGATTCGACTCACTAGACTCGGTGGAATCGATTCGGCTACTACTGCCCGGGCTGGCTGGACAAAAATCCTCTTCGTCTTGCCAAGTGAGAGAGGTGCGATTGATGCATCCAAGATAGGCTGGCTGGTCGGCTCACGTAGTTTCATCCCCAATCATGGACACCGAAGTTATCCCCAAGCACTCTTGGTCGTCGGAGGATCGAGAGGAGACATGTCGATGCTACCCCCATTCAAGTTACGTGCCCTCGGGCTCCGCCTTATCTTTGCTCAACCTCGGTTGTTGGAGTGCATGCGCTCTGCGCAACGTCATCCCCGGATAGTTGCGGTCGAAGAAGATTTGAAACTTGGTGCAGCGCTTCCTCTCGCGTTGAACCATGGCTCTGGAAGCCGCAAAATGGAAAGTCCTCCCCCTCCGGGACGAGGCGTCCGTGCAGGGTACCCAAGATGGGCCTGTGGATTAAGTCAAAAGGCTTCCCAGCCTGCTTCGCACTGGCTCTGCCGGCCATTTCCTTTCCTTTCCTTGCCCAGTCCTCTTTGGTGGGTAGATAGCCCGACCAAGGTATGGGTTATGTGGCACTTGGCCAATCGGCAACTCCTTTCTGCCGCTTCTTCCCAATCCCATCCGGGAATATGTTGTAGCTTGTTCATGAGGTAGCGGCTTGAGCGGTATACACACCCTCATTCACAGCCATAATATTTCGCACCACCGGCCTCGAAAGTAAATCGATATAAACATGTCCTCCATGCGTGTTCAATCTCGGAATGGCGTAGATACCTCTGGAGGAGGATGGATTGATGAATTCCCAAAAACAATGGCTACTCCTTTCCATAGGGGTATTTCACCATTTGATGTAGAGTAGATGAGGCGACCTTCACCGATGCAACGTGGTCGCCCCAAAAGCATGTTAAAAGATCACGGGGACCTCCAAGACATGAAAATCTACCTCGTGTTGTCGGGCCCAATCTTGGTTTGGATTTTCTTGTCCCAGGACATCCCTACTTGTATTGTCATAGGCTCGATCACTTGAGTAGTCGGTGTGAAGTCCATGACTTTAACCAATTGCATACGCCCGTTCGGCGGCGGAACATTGATAGCGGACCGGTATCAACAAGTACCACCAGAATCCATTTGTCCCTGCATTCTCTGAGAGATGTAGAGGTCTATTATGATCCGCCCTCGGCGGCGGTTCATATCGAAAAGGTCAACGCCGGGAACCTCCTCCGGAAAGACTAGCCCAACTAGTTGTTACGGCGTAGTTTCAATAGAGTTTGGCTTTGCCCATAGCGAAGACTGACTGTCAGGCACCCTTGAAGCCATAAGTAGTCCCAGATGGAGATGTCTGCTTGTATTTTCTTTAACTGTTTCAATACAGCCTCTTCTTCAACTTGCTTCTCTCTCTGTTTTTCTGCCTCTTTATCTTTCCCTGATGCCTCGGGTTGATCAAGGTGTGGGGGTTTGAAATACCGCCCACTTCTAGTCATATGGTCCACTTCTTCGAGGTACCAGGTGCTGTCTGGTTGGCCACCTGCCCAATCTTCGTCTGTGTGGGCGAGATACAAGTCGTCATCTTCCCACCACATCCCATTAGCATCTAGCAGGCACCTGTCTGGTTCCGGCTTGTTTATGCTCTCAGCATTTTCCTCCCACATGCTTACAGCATGTTCAGTTTTTGTGCTCACAGCAGTCTCAACCTCCTCATGGTTCTTTGCTTTTCGGATCCTCTCAGAATCCCATTTCTTTTCTTGTTCCTCCAGTGTCAATTGTTCGGTTTTCAAAATGTCTTGGTCCCGAGCGGAATTCTTCGTACCGGCGCTCTCCGGCGATTCAATCTGACCTTCGGCCCTTCCGGCCACAAATGGTACAATATCTGGTTGATCATCCAACCACCCGACGACTTTTGCTGACTCCTCGTATTCGAACCAGTTAATTGATGCGTCCCCTGATTCTTGGTCATTGAAAAACTGGAGGTTGGCGAAGTCTTCTTCCATCGTTGTCAGATCATCCCCTGCTGATTCAAGTTTATCCCCCCGGATCATACACAATCCAGCCTCTTCCGGCGGCCCCACACTCAGCTTAGACTGGCTCATTGACAAGATATATCCATTCGGATCATAAGCTCTGCCAGCTAAATTCTCGAGCAGCTCCACGGACTTATGCTTTTGCTCTCCTCGGAAACTTGCCCCGTTCCATTTTCGGTGGTCACCACCTTTGGCTCCGGTTGGGTTGTAGAGGTGTCCATCATGCACAAATCAGTGTTGTCAGGCAGGATCACCTCCGGCTTGGGTAGGTGGGAGGGAGTAATGTAGATACTAGGGTCGTAAAACACGTCCCCAGTTTGGATGAGATTGATTCTTTTGGGTGGATCTTGGTTATGTGCTGGGAGTGGGTTGGTTGTAATGTTGGGTCGCTCGGGAGGTAGAATGATGTTTTTGTCAATGAGATCTTGAACCTCATGACGCAGCCTGAAACATTGGTCGGTATCATGACCATGCTGCTGGTGGTATTTGCAATATTTGGCTGGGTTATGGGAAGGGGGGAGTGGATTTGGAGGGGGCCTTGGTTCCAAGGGTTTCAGATGCCCTTTTCTGACTAGAACGCCGAGGACTTTGGACAAAGGCATATGTAGTGGGGAGAAGGTTCGTTGACCTCTGGTTTGGTATCTTGAAGTTTGGCTACTGCTCCCAGATGCATCAGAAAAAGGTGTGGCCGCGGCGGGCCTTGGTTGGGGAGGGGGATTGGTGGTGACCATTCCGACCTCTGAAGTTCTTGCATTGGTAGAGCCACTCGGGCCCGCATTGTTGTTTCGGTTGAATGTCCGCCGGGGCTGTTCCCGGTCTTGGTCGAACAGACCCTGCTTCATCGCATCTTCAATCTGCATCCCCATATCATGCAGATCTGCGAAGGTGGGGAAGGGAACTACAATCATCTTCTTCATTAACCCTGGTTGGAGATTGCGCACAATCATCCGGATTTGATCTCTGTCTGTGGGCCTCAAGGTCATCATCGATGCCTTTGCCCTCCACCGGGTTACAAAGTCAGAGAAAGACTCCTTGGGTTCCTGCCTTGTTGTCTCGAGATCACGAGTGGTAATCTCGATCTGTGTGTTATATGAATATTGTGCAACGAAGGCCCCAGCCATCTCGTCCCAATTCCTCTTGACATCGTTATCCAACTTTGCATACCAATTGGCGGCCACTCCTGACAAGGTTCGGCCAAAAAGCGAGAGTTTCTGCAGTCTGGTTAGGCCCATTGGCCTCAAAATATCTGAAAACAGCCGTAGATGAACCATGGGGTCCCCAGACCCGTCAAAACGGTCGATTTGGGGAATCTTAAATCTGTCCGGCAAAGTCACGGCCACGTCAGTATAGCCGTCCTCAATATCTGGGATGGCCTTCACCCCCTGTGATTTCTTGAAGGGCTTTTCCAACTTGCTCAATTTCAGAGCTGTCTGGTCTACCTTGAACTCGAATGGAGAGTCCGGGTGATTGGGTGTAATATGTTTAGACAGTTGTGGCGGAAGCGGGGGCGGAGCCAGCCCCGTTGGAAGACCCGTGTCCTCTTGGGTGTTTTGGAAGTTTGGCAGAGCGTTCTGTGGGTTTGGGAGGGTATTTTGGGTGTTCTGGGTATTCTGGGGATTTAGAGGGGCATTACGGCGATGAATATCTGCTTTCGGTAATGGGGCCCCGGGTGGAGGAGGAACCTGATGCGCCCCTAGTGGAGGAGGGACCTAGTGTGAAGCAGATGCGGCATTCTGCTGTTGTAATCTGGTGATCAACTCAGACTATTGGGCCATGACAGCGGCCTACTGTTTAGAAAATTCCGCCTGGCAGATAGCATCATCTTGCATTTGCTTCATGCTTTCATTCATCTGGCGCATCATGGCCTCCATTGTTGGATTCTGTTGTTCCATCTGAATAACCAGCAAGTGTATATCTATAGCAGAAACAGGAATCTCAACCCGACTGTCTGACACTAGAGTAGACTGCTGTTTCGGTGATCCGTGCTTTGACACACTGTGCCTTCTTGGCCTTCTTCGGTATCAGGGGTAAAGAGTAGAACACTGGATGTCCGTCAACTAGATCCTCGGATCGGTTGAGTCGGCGACCTCGCGTCCAAAGTGCTTGGGGAGTATCGACTGGTTCGGAAGCAATCGTGCTACAAACTGCCCTGGCAAAAAGATAAATAAAGTGAAAAAGAAATAAATAACCAGAAATAAAGCAGGCGAGATAACGGCTTAAATTGAATACACCACACGATTGGGTATACAACAACACCACAGTTAGTAGTGGCTATACATCGCCCTCAAATCTTGGTCAATATCCCTGTATCACTGTTCCCCAAAACTGAATCGGATATCCGCAGACAACTGATTCTCGAGATAAGCCCGATGCCCGCAGTTCGATATCAAGCGATACCGATGCCCGCAGGCCTGATGCCCAAACTCAACTGATACATACATTCTCTGTGGAGACGCACTCCAACAAACACATAACAGATAAGTGAGAGCCAAACACACCTATGTTGGGGTAGGGTTTCCCTGTCCTATTTGGAACTAGGGTTTCACTACGCACACAGCGGCTTCAAACAACCTATAAGCGGGTAAGCAACTTTGTCCTAGTTTGGTATGGTCACTAGGGATCCGAATCTGCACTAGGTCGAATGGTCAAAAGGGTGCCCGGTAAAAGGGGTTTGTGTTCCCATCTTGGCGAGCACGTAACCGTCGACCTTATGGACATGCCTTGACAAGACAAGCCTCCGGCAAACCGCTCAGGAATAGCAGATGGCAAACACGGTGTCCTAGGCGCACCAATGCAAATGCAATGCAAAGAAACACCCAAGTGTAGTCAAAACTAGATATCATGAGTTCAAGTCAAGTTTTCTAAATCCCCAACAGAGTTGCCAGAAACTGTAACAAGCCCGCAGGGGACCTCGCTACAGTTCGGACTCGATTTTGTTGCGGTTCCAAATCTCGAACCAAAGAGTTCAAATCCGGCAAATCGTTTTGAAGAAAAAACAGATTTTTTGAAAGAAGTGCCAAACATGGACTGCTTTGCCAGATAACAGAGTCGCCACCTAAATATTTTTTAAAATGGGAAATTTAGGAAACCCTAACTCGGCGCCAAAGGCCACGTGTCCGTCATCACCAAAGTTGGCTCGGGAACTTGGGTACGATTAGGGAAGGTCACATCGTGAGCACCCCCTCTCGCCCGGTCAAAGACCGGCCTCTACTAACCATGATATCTGTTTTTGAAAACTTTGTGCGTTCTTATTAGGTTATTAGCCTAGGTTACTATGTGATGCGCCTGACATACAAGTATAAATGAATCGCTGAATTGGAACAAAACATTTCATGTTTGTTTGTTTGAAAATGGTGTGAAGGTGCTACCCGCAGGTAGGCTAAAATGCGGATTTGCCACCCTCAGGTGGGCTTAGAAAAACAGTGATGTTGCCACTGTCTAGTGGGCTTAAAACAAGCATTTGATGAATTGTTCCAATTCAGATAACTCAACCTCCACCCACAAGCATTCAAGGCAGTTATATCACATAAGCACATAGCCTCATGGTAAGCATGCTATCATGGCAACACTCACATGCATGCAAGTATGCTAAAGCATAACAACTTACCGAGTACTCCAAGCCAAAACAGAAACTACATTAGAAATCATGTATGATCCTAAGTATACAGAATGCCTAATGCAACACATGCAAAGATGCAAATATAGCAGGCTTGGCTATTCTAAAGATGGCATGTGAAATGCAATAACTATCAAGTATTCAATTTGGAATTGAAATACAGATGCAGTTTGTATGATCTTGTAGAGCAGTGCGTGCAAAAGCAGATGAATGATGCAAACATCTTTGTCATCTTGTATGCTAATTGAAATATGCCCTATATCTAACCATAAAGCGGGTAAATAAAAGGGAGAAAGAAATGGGGTTGGAAGACATACATCACACTCACCCACACTTATTACAACATTGCCCTCATGCAGAGGGTCCGAATAAATATCTGATCCGAATAAAAGAATATTACTGATTTCTAATTAATTAACAAATTAATTATAAAAAGTAATAACTTGGCATGCAAGCGAGGCGCCTTACTCTTGCTCCGGATGATGAAATGATGCATGCGGATGCCTTTCTTGCGGAAATCACGACGGTGCCCGATTAGCCTCTGCTTGCATTTTTCTTGAAATGCGTGCGAGTTCGAAAGGTTCTTGATTCTTCATTTTCTGCAACAGAGAGCGTGAAAGGGCATAGCAATGTATTTCACAAATATATGCATGCCTCGATCCTCGTGCCACCAATCACGCATCTCGATGCATGATGGCGAGAATCGGATTACACAACTCAATATAGGATGAATGTATATGAATGCTACAATAAAACCTAACTCCATCATGGGTAATCCAGTGTTGGTGACTTGGGAATTGAGGCGTTAGTCACTCGGAGTACGAAATATGCCTCGTTTCCCGTGCCCGGGCTAACTCTTATCCCGAACACGATGCAATATGCATGATATGCGTGGAATGCAACTAACATATATCCTAGCATGCACAATGCTATGTAAAGGAGATGTCTCGAAATGCGTGCCCACGGGCACGCAAACCGAGGTGATAGCATAAAAACATGAAATGACATGAAAAATGATGTACAATGGGACTAAAATGAGATACCTCGAAATGCGTGCCCACGGGCACGCAAACCGAGGTGGTGACATATGGGCATGAAATGGCATACAGAATGCAAATTGGACTTACACTAACATGAGGGAGCCTCAGCCGCACTCACATAAGAGGCCGTAAGATGAAAATGAGCTACCTCGAAAAGCGTGCACGTGGGCACGCAAACCGAGGCCATGATGAAATGGAAATCGGATAAAATCGAAGTGCCTCGAAATGCGTGCACACAGGCACGTAAACCGAGGCGATGAAATGGCATACGGCATGCGATGATGGGCTTATGCCAACATGAGAGAGCCTCAGCCGCACTCACATAGGCTGCCGTCGGATAAAAAGATGCACCTCGAAATGCGCGCACACGGGCACGCAAACTGAGGAATGTATGAAATGGCATACGGAATGCAAAGATGGGCTTACGCCAACATGAGAGAGCCTCAGCCGCACTCACATAGGCTGCCGTCGGATAAAAAGATGCACCTCGAAATGCGCGCACACGGGCACGCAAACCGAGGAATGTATGAAATGGCATACAGAATGCAAAGATGGGCTTACGCCAACATGAGAGAGCCTCAGCCGCACTCACATAGGCTGCCGTCGGATAAAAAGATGCACCTCGAAATGCGCGCACACGGGCACGCAAACCGAGGAATGTATGAAATGGCATACAGAATGCAAAGATGGGCTTACGCCAACATGAGAGAGCCTCAGCCGCACTCACATAGGCTGCCGTCGGGTAAAACAGAGGTGTCTCAAAGTGCGTGCCCGCGGGCACGCGAACCGAGGCGATGATATACAAGCATGAAAATGGTACAGAAATGCAATGATGGGCTTATACCAATATGAGAGAGCCTCAGCCTACTCACATAGGAAGCCAATGAATGAAAATGGAGTGCCTCGAAGTGCGTGCCCACGGGCACGCAAACCGAGGTAATGCACTAAAGCATGAAATGACATGGAAAATGATATGCAAGCATGCAAACCAAATTTCAGCAGCTAAATAAAGGGGAAAACAGCCCCGAAATGATACGAAATGACGATCAACGCATGAAATCATCCCGAAATGTGATTTTAAGTACCCGAAATGGCCTACGGCTATGCTAAGCATGCAAAATTGGTACATGAAAGAAAAAACAGTAGCAAGGCAGCCCCAAAAATAGCATCTTTTCAGTACAAAACAAGGCCAAATTGTGAGCATAGATACGGCAATAATGGCATGCAAAAATACGGGAAAAGAGGGGAATTACAAAGCAAGTGGTATTTAGAGTGCTCAAACCCAAAAAATCAGTTCTACAAAACTGAAGAGGGACCAAAAATATGTACATTTACAATAGATGACAGCCTCCAATTCAGTGTGTAGATATACTAAATATAGCATGCAAAATTTGGGCCAAAAGAGGGCTATAAAGAGAGATATCATAAGAAATGACCAAAAAACTTAAGACCTTTAATAAAACTTGAAGAATGGACCAAAACAAGACATTTTCTAAGCCTGATGAAGGCTGAAATCCGAAGCTAAGCAAGCCTAACAAAGCACGCAATTTTACGGAAAAATAGGAGAATTTCAAAGGAAGTGCATGATAGAGAAGCCAAACATAATGGATCCCTTCTTCAATGTTGAAGAGGGGCTCAATATAAGCCCACTAACAGTTTACATCAGTCTCGAAATCAGATTACTCATAAGGAAAATAAGGCATGCAAAACAATGGCCTAAAGAGTGATATTGAAGGAAGTATATCATGGAGACACCAAATGAGGTTGAGCCCTTCTACAAAGTTGTAGAGGGGCTCAAAATAAGCACAAAACCAGTAGGGGTCAAAGCCCAAAACAAAAAGGAAATAGGGTAAGGAATTGATGGAAAATTATGCTCAAAAAGGGGAATTGGTGGCTTACCCTTGAAGACAAGTCTTTTACTTCCTCTTGCCTTGATGAAAGTTGCTTCTAAGCCTCTGAGGAACCCCTCCTTGCTGCTGGAAATTGAATGGTGATGGTGAGGCTTGGGGTTGGTGAAGGAATGGGCTAGGGACTTGAAGGTTTTTTAGGATTTTGGAGATGAAGATGGAGGTTATGGGAGATGAAGCCTTGAGAAGAAATTGTCCAACCCCCACCAAGAAGGAGGCCAGCCCCTTTAATAGGCAAGAAAATGGTGTAAAAGGGGAGGGAAAAGCACCCAAGTTTTCCCTCCCAAAATATCCCCCGGATGCCCGGGATATTTTGAAAAATATCCGACAAATTGGAAAGAGTGAAAGCTGGCCGGCCAAGTAGGTTTCTGGGAGGTGGCCGGCCGGCCACCCCACCTGGTCGACCAGCCACTCACCCTGGTCGGCCGGCCATGGACCAAAAATGAAGGGCAAAAATTCTGGCCGACCACTATGCAATGGTGTCCTCCCATGTGTGTAGAATAAGGCCCCAAGGTCGGAAATTGGCAACACTGAAGTAGGAGCCACAACATAGAGCTTGAAAGAGGGGCTCAAAAATGAAATCCACAATTTCTGGCCGACCACCAACTTTTAGGGTCCTCTTAGATGTGTGAAACAAGGTTCCAAGGTCGGAAATTGGCAACACTGAAGCAGGAGCCACAACATAGGACTTGAAGGAGAGGCTCAAAAATGAAATCCACAATTGCTGGCCGACCAGTAGTTTTTAGGGTCCTCCCATGTCCCCTGATCACAGATATGTAGCTTTGGTTGGAAGAAAATATCCCCAGGGTATTCAACATTGGCCCGGAAGTGAGCAAAACAGGCGCCGGAGGAGCGAAACTGGTTATCTGGGATAATTGATGGCCTCCCACCCCCCAGTGATCTTCCTGGTGTTGAAACAGAGGTACCTGCCAAATTTGAACAAAAACTAATGAGAAATGAACGCTCGGGGCCAAAACCGGGCAATTCAGGATCCCAAAAATGGGCTGCAGGTGCCGGAAGTGGTGTTTAGCAGCGAAGTGGGTATCTGCAATCCCAGTGTCCCTCGGAATGACAAAACAAAGGTTCCTGCCAAAAATCAGAGAAAACCGATGCAAAATGAATGCTCGGGGCCCAAATCACGCAATTCGGGGTCCCGAAAACCGGCTACAGGCACCGAAAGTGGCATACGGCCATGAAGTGGGCATCAGGGGCCCCAGTGTTCCTCAAAATGATAAAACAAAGGTACCAGCCAAGAACCGGAGAAATCGGAGATGGTTGGGCGGTCCCGAACCGAGGCTCACGGCCTGACGGTCCCGAAAACCGGGAACCGGGCTCCGAAATGGACAAAATGGCCTACGGCCACGAAACGTAGCGCACGGCCACCGAGAGATAGTCTACAGGACCACTCCCTTCCCGCGGGAAAGAAAACAGAGAAAACCGAGCCTGGTTCGCAAACCGAGACAAGGCACAGGAGAGAGTTCGGAAGTCCGGAGGCAAGGCACACGGCCGCGACTCTGAGACCTCTGAATGAGCACAACATGCAACATCACCGAGCGCTCAATCGGTGACGTCTGAGTCTTAAGGTCGGTAAAAAATGGGGTGTCTACACAAATTCCTGAGATGCAGTATAAAACTGGATGCGTCTCCCTAATAAATGCATACAACTTTAAAATTTAACCCAAAATATTCACAGTATTTTTGTGTAGATTTGAACAAATGAATATCACTTTAAAATTCAACCCAAAATATTTACAACAGTCTAATCCATAATAGACAGTTGTAAATAATATGTACAACAATATATAAATAGATAGAGGAAATAAGAAAGATTTTATAGTTCAATCATCAATTCAAAAAATAAGTAGCTAGGTTTGTTATAGGAGAGGAATAGGAAATTGATCATTTTTAGTGTGAAATAAATAGATAAATTTTAATGTTAATATTAAGGGGGAAAAAAAAGAAGAAAAAAGAAGAAGACAGATGATTTAGACTATTTAAGACTTTTATGCATGATGCAGTGGTTAGATTTAAATTTAAAACTTTTGAGAGGGTATGCAAAAAGTATAAAAACACTCAGGCTTCTTCAGACTTTTAAAATAGTAGTAAATTTTGTTTCTAATTTTACCCCTTAATCTATCTGTTGAATTATTTTTATCTGCTGAAATGTTTTCTTATCTATTGAATTTTTTTAACCTATCTGTTCAAATCTTTTCTTATCTGTTCAAATATGTTATTTATTTTATTTTACAATTTATTCAGATCTGTTTTCCAAATACACAAGACAAATGTTTGAACTTCCCAAACGCAACAAACATATATACAATAAGGTCCAAGTTCACTATGTATCCATTAAATTAGATGGTTTTACAAATATCACCATATCTACAGAGAACAACAAAATCTTGAAATGATTTCATTTCTTGAAGAAATCACATGCCTCATTTGTTAGGGTTTTGTGAGCAAATGAATGTTCTTGGGAAAGCAACATGGTCACAGACTTCTTTGAGCTCCAACGCCCTTGACACCATGTTTTGCCGGAAGCTCTACTGTTTCTCACTCAAATCCTTTAGCAACGTATTGATCTCTTTCGTGGAAGAAGACAACGACAATGACCTATTTGTATAAGACATCAATGCTGGAATCAAAGTAATCTAAATCAACGGTGGTTGTTGATTTTCATAGGTCCTAAAGTAGTAGTGATATATACTGCATCTGCATCAAGCCCTAAAATGAAGTAGAGGAGGAGGCAAAGACGGTGTGGCGGCGGTGGAGAAGAATGACAAGCATGGAAGAAGAAAATGAGCAGACCATAGAGAAGGGAAAAAAAATAAAGTGAGAGAGAGAGGAAGAGAAGAGAGCACCACCAACTGTGGTTATTATTGTTGGTGACCGATCTAAAGCAGAGCTATGGAGATCCACGATATCATATTTGAGACGATTTAAGACGATCAAAAACGTGCAAACCCTAATCATTTCCGATAACTTCCGATTGAATCTAGTACCCTAATAATAATTAATTAACTCCTATATTAAGGATTGGCCACATAAAATCATAGATTTCTTATAGCGATTCCAGTTTTGACCTGACCCTTGTTATACCCTAGACTCGGGTTTGATGGTTTCACATTGTTATTCACAGCTTATTTCCCTTGTATCTCCTGAAGTTTAACTTTTGAGTTGCAGTGGTTGTGTTTGGAATAGGTTGGTTGCATAATTTTCAAACCTTTGTTGCCTAGGATTTTGCTTCTCCGCTCGAGTGGCACTTCTTGTGCTCGAGCAGGCTTTGTAAACTCTTAGTACTTTTGTAGGTCTGCAAAACTACTGGGAGGATGTATTCTACGCTCGAGCAGGTGGGCGCTCGAGCGGCCATTTCTTGCGCTCGAGCTTTGGTCTATTGTCTGTAAAACTACTAGGAGTGTGCATTCTGCGCTCGAGCGTCATTTCTTGCGCTCGAGCGGAAAAAACTTATTGTGTCTAATGCTCAAGTATCACTTCTTGCGCTTGAGCACATTGTGCGTATATTAGTCCGTAGCAACACTCTTTTTCATCACTTTTTTCTCTTAAAACTCTAGTCCTAGAGCTCCTCTCTCTAAAACTCACACTCTCTCTACTTTTTCACATAGATTTAGTGGTTTCTCCATCCTAATCTCTTGGATAAAAGATAGAGAATCTCAAGGTCTACATTCTCATCCAAATAGAGTTGGGTTTCAGCGTGTTTAAAGTGTCCCCACTCTTTCTCTCGACTTCTAAACTTGAGGTAGAGACTCTCTACACTCTCTATGAGTTTTAACTTGGTCATTTTCTTGATGTGTGAGAAACATTGGGCTTTGAAGAAATTTTAACAAACCTTGGGTTTGGGTTTTCAATTCCAAAGAGAGGTTTTATAATGGATGTCTTGGAAATGGTTATGGGAATGGTTATGACCTTGGGTTATATTGAAATGGTTGATCTTTGGACTTTGGAATGAATTGAGGTAAATGGGAGTTTTTCCCTAAATTATCTTGAATAACTATTTTGTGTAAATAATGAAAATTTTATAAGGAATGTGAAATTGGATGGATATTTATATAAATGGTATAGTTAGATATGCGTTATCTCTCACTTATGGAAATGTGTATAATTTATTTGTTGAGAAGATTGTATATTTGTTTTGGGCTATTGGTGTAGGATAGCCATGAATGTTGTAGAAATTACATGAGGATTAGGTAAATTGAAACTAATTCCTTATTGGTTGTCGTTGAATATGACCGTGTTATAATACATTGTACATGTACGATGTTTGAGAGGAGAAAGTAGATGTACTCCATGTTTGGGAGGAGAAAGGGGATTGACTCCATTAAATTAAGTTGGCTTGTGTGTCTTGAGTGCAAGTCTCGAAAATCGTGCATATACATAGGTGCCGATCCCGTAGAAGAAATTTTCGTAAAATGGAAAATTGAAGTATTATGTGTGATGGTTGTGTAATAAGAAAACCACTGAGTTTTAGTCTCAGTTGGGTTGTCTGAATAATAATGGATGTGACTCATGAATTAAGGAAATATGAAATGACACGAAATGAATGGATATAAATTGGATTGGAATATAATTCTTGGCATAGTATGGTTTTGAATTAAGGAAAACGAGTTATGAATGATCTCATCTTTGAGCATTGACCATGTGTATCATATTTATAACCTCGTCAAAGTTCATATATTGTGTTAGATTGTTTCTACTAGGTTTTGGCTCACCCTATTTGGGAAAAACCATTTCCAGGTGTCAATGATATGTCTCCGCCAAGGCAGTAGCATAGGAGGATTATGGAGCTGAGAGCTCACTTTTGATTATTTTGTATTTTCTTTTGTATAAGCCTGGGGCTTTATTTTATATTGAGCTTCTAACTCATTTTGTTGTAACCAAGCATCGTCTTAGAAAGTTGTAAGCCCATAGGGCATTTATTTGGTTGATCATTTAGTTTGGTGCCACATGCTATAGATTCAGGGTAGAGCTTATAAATGTGTAATGCGTGTGCCCCTGTTGTAAATGAACTCTGATTAATGAAAGCCTAATACTTTGTTTATGTCATTTTGTATTAGTCTTTACTATTGTATTATTGTATTATTGTATTATGTTCATGGCGTTGCAACTCGGTATCAAAGCGTATCAGATTTGAATACTTTGGGTATATGGGAAGTGGTTCTTACCATAATGGGTTGTCTCGCTTGCTAGATACTTTAGTACGAATGATATGCACTTATATAAGAACATGCTCATGTGATTATATAGGTATGAGATTAAATTTTTAGTATATTGATTGAGTCTACAGGTTTCTAGAAGTCCTATTAGAAGAGCATTTGATCACTACTGTTTTTAATTGGAACTTTGGCAACGCTGCATGATGGTTATTATCTGGGAACAAAATTCGTATGTGTTTATGTGGCTACGTGGTTATATGGAGTGAATTAACGTTGTCCACAACATTATGACGTGAGTGAATTAGCTTTGGCACATTTGTAAATGTGCTAATCTCTTTTATTACATTCATTAGGATGCCAGGATATGGACGTGGTGGTAGGAAAGGTAGGCCTAGACGGCAGGAGATGCCAATACCGGATGATATTTCGGCACAGGAGGAGGGTGTTGGTCAGGCCAATGTGACTGAGCCAGTTGGTTAACAGGCCATGGGCGCTTTAGCCTGTGAAATGACCAGAGCATTGAGGGAATCCATGGACATTCTCAAGGTTGAAAATCAAGTCCAAGTCCAAGTAGCTGAGACAAGGCCATCTTTTCTGAAGCGAGAGTTCTTCCAATTGAATCTGGATGAGTTTTTGGGTGATCTTAAGGAGCCACTAAAGGCAAATGAATGGTTAGAGCAAATGGTGAAGACGTTTGAGATGCTCGGCATCGAAGACAAAGGTTTGAGAATGACCTTCGCATCTTTCCAGCTGAAGGGAGACGTGGGTCAATGGTGAAAGTATGCATATAGGCTCATTGGGGTGGCTTGGGAGGCTTTTGTCAATGCCTTCCAGGGCAAGTATTTGCCTCCTACCATTAGAGACAAGTTGAGGGATCAGTTTGCTCAGTTTAAGCAGTTGAACACTCCAATCGCCGAGTTTGAGGCCACATTTACTAGTTTGTCGAGGTTTGCACCGGAACTCTTGGTGACTGAGGAGCGTTGTTGTTTACAGTTAGAGAAGAGATCGTGGACCGGGCTCTTGTTCAGGGTGGCCAGTCTATAATTAGGGATTATGGACACCTTGTGGAGGTGGCGGCTCATCTAGAGACCATGATGCAGTTAGAGGAGGAGAGGATGAGAGGCTCTAGGAGAAGTCAGGATGCTCATAGAGACAATAAGAGGTAGAGGAGTTCTAACCTTCAGCAATCCCAGGGAGCACAGTTGAGGTCCACTTTTCCAGTGCCGAGTTTGGACTCAGGGAGAGGTGGTTAAGGAGATTTTACCTGTTACAAGTGTGGTTAGTTGGGCCACAAGTCTTCGACTTGCCCGCAGAGAGGAGAAGGGCAATGATTAACATCATCTTCGGCTCGTTCTTAGAGCCAGAGTCAAATGAGAGGCCAACCGCTCACTTGTTATCAGTGTGGGCAGGCGGGCACCTGAAGAGGTTTTACCCACAGTTGGGTGGCACACTTGGTGCGTCTAGTTCGAGACAAACATAGAGTCGCCAGCCAACACAGTCAGCGCAGGCCTTGAGGGCCAATTAGAGAGCCTTTTTGGCTCAGTCTATATATCAAACCTATGCTCTGAGGGGTCAGTAGGTAGATCAGAGACCGACAGGGCATGTGTATGTTGTTACCGTGTCGGATCTTGTGTCAGCTCCTTCAGTAGTGAGAGGTACTTTCTAGTTTTGCAATTCAGTTGCTAATGTGTTGATTGATACGATGAATCTCATTCATTTATCTTGTCTGCATTTGCATTGGTTTTGGGATTAGAGTTGGCTCAGTTAGCATCTCTTATCTGTGTAGAGTCACCTGTTGGTGGTGAGGTTGTTTTGAAACATGGGTGTCGGGGTTATGACATAGAGGTTGCCAATCGCTGACTTCCTTTTTCATTTGTATTGATTGATATGTCTAGTTTTGATGTCATTCTGGGTATGGATTGGTTGTCATCCTACTGGGTTGTTATAGATTGTTATCATTAGAGGGTTACTGTATGTACTCTGAGCGGTGATTGCTTTTATTTCTTGGGGGACCGGGTGGATAGAGTCTTGTCACCGGTATATGATCCACGTGGGCGGAGTGAACTTAGTTGCCTCATTGCCAACTTCCTGAGCATTGAATGTGATGAAGTCCGAGTCGAGTTGCCAATGGTAGTTTGTGAATACCTGGATGTTTTTCTGAATGATCTTACCAGTTTACCACCTCATCGAGAGATCGAGTTCTCTATTGATTTAGTGCCTGGTACGACACCGATTTCCATGGCACTATATAGGTTTGCACCTGCTGAGTTGAGTGAGTTGACGATTCAACTCCAAGAACTGTTGGATAAGGGTTTTATCTGCCCTAGTACTTCGCCTTGGGGAGCACCAGTTCTTTTTGCAAAAAAGAAAAATGGTGCATTGCAACTTTGTATAGACTACCGGAAGTTAAACCAAGTAACTGTCAAGAACAAATACCCAATGCCTCGTATAGATGATTTTTTGATCAGTTAAAGGGGTCTTGTTGTTTTTCTAAGATAGACCTGAGGTCGGGTTATCACCAGTTGAGAGTGAGGGAGGAAGACATCCCAAAGACGGCATTCCACACACGGTATGGCCATTATGAGTTTCTAGTGATACCCATTGGGCTAACCAATGCACCGGTCGTGTTTATGGACTTAATGAACCGGATCTTCCTTGAATTTCTAGATCGTTTTGTGGTCATTTTTGTGGACGACATCTTGATTTATTCACTCTTTGAGGAGGAGCACGAGGAACACTTGCTGGTAGTACTCGAGTTGCTTAGAGCCCACATGTTGTATGCTAAGTTTGGAAAATGTGAATTTTGGTTGAAAGAGGTTCAGTTCCAAGGCCATGTGGTATTTGGGAAAGGAGTGGCTGTAGATTCATCCAAGATAGAGGTGGTACAAGATTGGGAACAACCTAAGAATGCTTTCGAGATCCGTAGTTTCTTGGGGTTGGCCAGATACTATCGTAAATTTATGAGGGATTTCTCTAAGCTGGTTTCACCATTGACTAGACTAACAAGGAAGGGGATTAAGTTTGTATGGAGTGAGGCTTGTGAGAAGTCATTTCAAAATCTTAAAGCTAGACTTACCACCACTCCAGTTTTGACTATCCCGGAGAGAGGTTTGGGTTATTCGGTGTACTATGATACCTCACGGGAAGGCTTGGGTTGTGTTTTGATACAAGAGGGAAAGGTAGTAGCCTATGGTTCGCGGCAGTTGAAAATACATGAAAGGAACCACCCTACTCATAATCTAGAATTAGCGACGGTGATCTTTGCCCTGAAGATTTGTAGGCATTATCTGTACGGAGAGAAGTTTGAGGTGTTTTCTGATCACATGAGTCTGAAGTATTTATTTACATAGAAGGACTTGATTCTGAGACAGGGGAGGTGGATGGAATTCATGGAAGATTATGATTTTGAGTTACATTATCACCCGGGGAAAGCCAATGTAGTGGTCGATGCCTTGAGTAGGAAATCCATTAGCAGTGTAGCTTGCATTGCCATCTGGGAATGGGAGATGTTGGGTGTAATTGAGGAGTTTGACTTGTATCTCGGCAAGTCTGTTGAGTCTGTAGCTTTGTTTTATATAATTGCACAGCATACACTTGTGAACCGAGTGATAGAAACACAGACGGGTGACCTTAAGGTAGAATCCCTCTGGGAGAAGATCTCTAGTAGGAAGGTAGAGAAAGGCTTGAATGTGTATCTCGGCCTAAGTGTGAGATACCGTGACTGTTTGTTCGTACCAGAGTCTTGTGGAGAGGAAGTACTCCATGAGTTTCACCATTCACGCCTTGTGGTGCATCCGGGAGGCACAAAGATGTATCATGATCTTAGTCACCTGTTTTGGTGGAGATGCATGAAGAAGGATGAGCCGCGTTCGTATCGAGGTGCCTTACTTGTCAACAAGTGAAGGCCGAACATCAAAGGCCAGCGGGTTTGTTGCAACCCTTGCCTATAGTTGAGTGGAAGTGGGAGCATGCCACGATGGATTTTGTTGTGGGCCTTTCGAGGACTCAATGGGGTAGTAATGCCATTTGGGTGATAGTTGACTGGTTAACTAAGTCGGTGCACTTTACACCTATGTGCATAAGTGACTTGGTAGATTATCTTGCCGACTTGTACATTAGGGACATAGTGAGATTGCACGGGGTTCCAGTGACTATTGTATCAGATAAAGATCCGCGTTTTACGGCCTGGTTATGGTAAAGCCTATAGGGTGCCTTGGGCACTAAATTGACTTTTAGCCCCGCATATCATCCACAGACCGAGGGACAATTCGAGCGTACTATTCAGATCCTTGAGGGTATGCTTTGGGGTTGTGTCCTTGACTTTAAGGGTTCATGGGAAAGGCACTTGCCCTTAACGGAGTTTGCCTATAACAATAGCTTCTAGTCAAGTATTGGTATGGCATCATTTGAGGCCTTGTATAGCCGACTGTGTAGATCTCTTGTATATTGGGCAGAGGTGGGTGACACACCTATGTTGGGTCTGGAGTTAGTCCGGGAAACGACGGAGAAAGTTGCACTTATCCATAAGAGGTTGGCTACGACCTAAAGTTGCCAGAAGAGTTATGCCGACTGTAGGAGAAGACTTTTGTCCTTTGAGATGGGAGATCATCTCTTTTTGAAGATATCATCTAGGAGGGGTGGGTTTGATGAGGTTTGGAAAGAGTGGGAAGTTGTCCCCTTGATTCATTGGGCCTTTTGAGATCCTTAAGTAGATTGGAGAGATAGCTTATCGTATGGCCTTGTCGCCACAACTTTCCAGGATTCATGAGGTGTTTCATATTAGCATGTGTAGACCGCCCAAACTCGCTCCGCGCGCCACCCTTCTCAGAGAGGGCATGGATTTGGGTTCATAGCTACTACAATTCGGACCCCTGTCACAGTTCTGAATCTAATCTCACAAAGTGCAATGCAAGACTGATAAATCACCAAAGAGTCCAAATCCGGCAAATCATTTTGGAAAATCGATTTTAATCAAAAAAGCGCCAAACATGGACTGCTTTGCCAGATTTCAGAGTCGCTACCTTAATATTTTATTTTGGAAAATTTAGGAAACCCTGACTCGTGCCTAAGGCCACGTGTCCGTCATGACCAAAGTTGCCTCGGCTCGGGAACTTGGGTACGAGAGGGAAAGGTCCTGAAATGAGCACCCTCACTTGCCTGATCAAAGATCGGCCTCTACTAACATGATATGTTGTTTTTGAAAACACATGTGTTCTTGTTTGATTATTAGCTAGCTTACTATGTGATTCGCATAGCATACAAGTATAGACCTAATCGCTCGATTTGGAACAAAACATCTCATATTTGTTTTTCGAAAATGGTTTGAAGATGCTACTCGCAAGTAGGCTAAAATGCGGATTTGCCACCAAACAAGGTGGGCTTGAAACAACATGATTTGCCACCCTCAAGTGGGTTTAAAACTCACATTTTGATGAATTGTTCCAATTCAAGTAATGAAGCCTTCATCCACAGGCATTCATGCAGTTAATCATTTAAGCACATAGCCTCATGGCAAGCATGCTATCATGGCAACACTCACACTCATGCAAGAATGCTAAAGCATAAACACTTACAGTGTACTCCAAGCCAAAATAGAAAACTAGTTAGAAATAATGCATGATCCTAAATATGTTAAAATGCCTAATGCAACACATGCAAAAATGCAGCTAAGTAGGCTCGGCTATCTAAGATGGCATATGAATGCAACACTTTGATACACGTATTCAAATAGGTATTGAAATACGATGCAGTTTGTATGATGCACCGAGCCCAGTGCATGCAAGACAAATGAATGATGCACGCATGCAAGCATAAGGTATGCTAATAAAAAATATGCCGTAATCTAACTACTGAAAGCGGATAAATAAAAGGGAGAAAGACATGGGGTTGGAAGACATTCACACACACACGCACGCTTATTACAACATTTTCCCTCTCGACAGAGGGCCCGAATGAATAAGAGCTAAGCTAAGCTACTTATTACAAACCAACTAATCAACTAACTCTAGCTAATTAATCATTACAAACCAAATGAGATTGAAGAACTAGCTAATCTAAGCTAATTAGAATATTACAAAGACAAATTAAATTAGCTAAACATATTAACTAATTAAGTACAAAACTGGTAAATTAGCTAGCTAAGTAAAGCAGTAAAATGGCCTCGAGGGGAGGGAAACATGCATGCCCGGTTTGCTTCGCCCGAAAATGCACTATTTTGCCATGAGTTGCCTCTGTTTGCACTCGTGGTGGCCTCAGAGCATCAAACACACTTTTAGGTTGCATTTGCCCCAAAACAGGAGCATTTTGGAAAATTTTACTGCAAGTGGTCGGCCGGCTACGTTAACTGGTCAGCAGGCTACCTCAACTAGTCGGCCGGCCACTTCAAGTGGTCAGCAAGCTAGTGCAAGTGGTCGGCTGGCCACTTCCTTTTCCAGAATCCCAACTTCGTTGCAACAGAGATCAACAAAGGCATAGCAATGCATTTGCAAGGAAATGTGTGTGCAACTACTCTCCTTATCATTTCTCAAGCTCAAAGGAGCATAGTACTCGGCTCCCAAGCCACCAATCACGGATCTCAATGCATGATGGCCAAAAGAGCCAAGCTTGCACAATGTCATTGAATGCACAAACACGACTCGAAGTGTCATCACCCTATCATGTATGATCAAGGGTGACAACGACCAATAAACGCAATACATTTCATCACTTTGAGTATGAAACGTGCCACATTCCTTGTGTTTGGATTAACGTCCGATCCAAACACATGCAATGCAACTCAAACATGTTATCTTGACATGTTTTACTTTGATTCATTTTGTTTACTCGTTTTAGATTATCGATAAGTCCTTTAACCGGTTAAGTCCAAAAGTGAGAAGTCCTCTAATTGGAAAGATGGACCAAGCCATAAGCTTCTTGAGCATGAAAGAAGCATCATGCCATTGGTTAGTAGAAACCCTCAAGAGAAGGCTAAAACCATTAGGCATGAACGCCTCAATTTCGTGCTCAAACCAACAAGGGGCTTGAGACCTCTTTCAAAGTGATATAACAAACAAAGAATGGGATGCAATGGTACATATTCCAGCACTGAAATAGGATGCTAAATGACATCGAAATACAAAAATTATGCTTGCAAGACATACTCAGAGTCAAAAGCATTGAAGCTAGCAAAGAGCATAACACTAGAACCATGCAACACAATGCTCAAAGGACTAAACTAGCCCTAAACAAACCTCATGCATGCCAAAACAGTGGCCAAAGTGAGTTGAAATGATAGCATGAAAGGCAAGAAATGCATGCACATGCGTTGGCTCACAAACAAAGCATGAGGTACAACTCTCAAGAGCTATGAAGAAGTGAAGTGTATGAGAGTGTGTCTACACTAAATGCACTGAAATTACATGCCAAATGGTGCCATACCATGCAAACATCACATGCACAACATGTTAAAGGCCCCAAAACTCAAAGCTAGTCAAGCCCTTTTACACTACAACCATATTAAACAATGCTCAAATGACCTTGGCCACACAAAACAGACCTAAGGTAGGTCGAAACAATGGCAAAAACATGCTAGACTTGCAACATAGATGGCAAGAAAGATATGCTCATGTATTAGCTCACAAACAAGGCATAAAGGCACAACTCTTAAGCACAATGAAAGAGTGATAAACATGAAAGTATGACAGTAAAACATGCTCTGAAATCACATATCAGATGATGCCATAACATGCAAACAACCCAAGCAAAGCATACTAGTGGACTCAAAACACAAGACTAGTGAAGCCAACTATGCCATAGCTATACAAAGCAAGCCCTAAGAGGCCAAGACCACTCAAAATAGGCCTAAAGCATGTCAAAAAAATGCCTAAAACATGTTGGAGTGCAGCTAAAACAAGCTAGAATGATAAGCCCAATCACTAAGTACACTAGGTTAATGAGCATGATTGTTTTACGCATGCAAAAACCAAACAAGAGGTGGCCCAACCAACCAAAATCAGAGCTAAAGCATGTTAAATAATGGCCAAAAACATACTGGAGTGGAGCCAAAGCATGCTAGAATTATAGGCTAAGACATGAAGCATGTTAGGCTAGCAAGTAGGATTTATACTACAAGTGTATGAAGCATGCAAGAGGTGACCAAACCAGCCAAAAACAGAGCTATGGTAGGTCCAAAAAGTCACAAAAACATGCTTGAGCTAAGTCATAAAAGAGTAGAAAAGTATGCTCAAGTATGAGACCAACAAGGCATGCAAGCAAGACAAAAGGAGAGGGGGACCACCCCCTCCTATTTTGGACCACAAGTGCAACTTTTTACTACTGAAATTCCTTTGAGTTTCAGTGGTTAAAAGGCCAAGAAAAGAGGGATTCAAAACCTTAGAGGGGTGGCTCAAGAGGCTTAACAAGCCAAAGAGCAAAAGAGGGGAACCACCCCCCCTATCCACACAAGGCTCAAACCATATACTTAAAACCTTAAAAAATAGAGTTATTAAGAGGCTAAAACCAGCCTCAAAGTAGCATGCAAAGGTGACAAAGCTCTTAATCAACACAAGGCTTAAAAGAGACAAGTGCCTTACCCTTGAAGAACAATAACAAGATAGCAACTTCAGCAACAATTCTGAGCCAAAACCAAGTCTAAGACCTCAAAACAAGCTCCAAGGGACCTTAGCTCCAAAGTGAAGCTGTTTGAGTAGGTGTTTGTGTGCAAAAGTGTGAAGAAACAACACTTCTAAACACAATAGCACAATATATAGAGAGAGAGTGTGTGGGAATTCTAGAGAGAGAGGGCGATTTTAGTTCTGAAAAATTTGAACCCTTCATTAGGAGGAGGAAGCTCCCCTTATATAGAGCGAACAAGTGAAAAGGCTTACTCCATCCCTCCATACACGTGTATGGAGGATGAGTTCAGTGAGCCACAGCTGACTCAAAAGATCTGAAAATATCTAAAAAGGAGAAAAAGTGGCTGCCGACCAATTAACGTGGCCGGCCGACCACTGCCCCTAGTCGGCCGACCACTCCAAGTGGCCTACAAGGGAGAAAAGTGACCGGCAGATGCCAAAAGTGGCTGGTAGCCCTTCCCCTCCATCAGGCAAAGGGGCAACAAGGTTTGGCCTAAAAACCAAGGCCAAAACACAAAGTGTTAAGAGGCCAAAGACAAGGCACTCAGCCGAGACCTTCGGGCGCTCGAAACAAGCACAAACATGCGCAATCATCGTGTGCACCAACAATGGCGTCTGAGTCTTAAGGTCGGTCAAAAATGAGGTGTCTACAGCATGCTTTGAAAGTACGAGTCGGATCCATCACATGTGTTGGATTGGACCAACTTAGACATAGATGAGGATGCCTCGTATGAGGAGAGACCGGTGAGAGCCTTGGATACTCAGGACCAAGTCTTACGAGGTAAGACAATTCCCTTGGTTAAAGTATTGCGGAAGCATCACGGGATTGAGAAAGCAACTTGGGAACGTGAGATAGAAGTCTGTGAGAAATATCCGGACCTACTTGTTCATGTTTGAATATGTAACGGAATTTTGTTATGTTGATAAAATATTAAAACATTGCATATGTTTTGGATATATGAGAACATTGTATATGTCTTGGTTATGTGGAAACGTTGTATACGTTACTTATGATTTGGAAATGCAAGTTTATTACAAACATTATATATGTTTTGGGAAAATATGAATTATATATTCAATACTAAGAAATTATTTATCTTGTTGATGAGAATGGATGACCCGAGAATGGGTCATGATGATAGAATTGGTTGGTTATCACTATTGTAATTGGTTTAAGCATAATTGTAAAACTTGATTTGAAATTTCGAGGACAAAATTCTTTAAGGGGGGGAGGTTATGGCGATTCCGGTTTTAACCCGACCCTTGTTGTACCCTGGACTTGGGTTTGATGGTTTCACATTGTTGTTCACAATTTATTTCCCTTGTATCTCCTTAAGTTTGACTTTTGGGTTGTAATGGTTGTGTTTGGAACAAGTTAGTTGCCTAATTTTCAAACCTTTGTTGCCTAGGATTTTGCTTCTTTGCTCGAACGACACTTCTTAGGCTCGACTTGGCTTTGTGAACTCTCAATACTTTTTCAGGTCTGCAAAACTACTAGAATGATGTATTCTATGCTCGAGCGGTGTTACCTAAGCTCGAGCAGGTGGGCGCTCGAGCGACCATTTCTTGAACTTGAGCGTTGATCTATTGTCTGTAAAACTACTGGGAGTGTGCATTCTGCGCTCAAGCATCACTTTTTGTGCTCGAATGGAACAATTTATCGTGTCTGACGCTCGAGCGGACTGTGCATATATCAGTCCACAGTAGCACCCTTTTTCATCACGCTTTCATAACTTTTTCTTTCAAAACCCTAGATCTAGAGCTCCTCTCCCTAAAATTCACTCTCTCTACTTTTTCACCTAGATTTATTGGTTTCTCCACCCTACTCTCTTGGATAAAATGATAGAGCATCTCAAGGGCTACATTCTCATTCTAATAGAGTTGGGTTTCAGCGATGTTTTATAATGGATGTCTTAGAAATGGTTATGACCTTGGGTTATGTTAAAATGGTTGATTTTTGGGGTTTGGAATGAATTAAGGAAAATGAGAGTTTTGCCCTAAATTATCTAGAATAACTATTTTGTGTAAATAATGAAAATTTTACAAGGAATGTGAAATTGGATGGACATTTATATAAATGGTGTAGTTAGAGTTGAGTTATCCGTTGACCTGAGTTGAACCACATCAATTTCTCCCCGGGACGAAAGCAGATAAAGATCACGACAGTCTTGATTCCATGATATATACCATATATTAGTACAATTAAGAAATTTTTTTTTTTGGTTAGTCACCATATTAGACACATGGTTGATATTTGTATTTCTTTTGTTAGTCATGATATTAGACACATGATTGATATTTGTTTATGACTGTCTTGTGTAATGAAGCAGCAGGTTTTTCTATTCGGTTCTTGCTTGATCTACTGCACCGTTGATTCTCACCTTATGTGCCAAATTAATTTTTTCATTTGCATTCACAACAACTTACAAAGAGTATCTTGCTCAAACATATTAAGCACAGTTGCACTTACACCTTCTTCTTTTCTTTCTTTTTTATTTATTTTTTATTTTTATTTTTGTTTTCTTTAGAATTATTGCATGTCTGTTGAGTCTTGACATTTATATAAGAGTATTGTGAATGATCAAGTATGATGAAGCAGGTACTTGTCATGATGCGCTCTCTCTCTCTCTTTCTCTCTCTCTCTCTCTCTCTCTTAATTGCTAGAATTTATGACATAATTAGAATTCAGTCACATTCTTAATTCTGTTCACAATCTAATATGAGCAGGGAGATGTCTTTGTACCATTTTTGAGGATGTCTTTTGCACTGTTGTTGCAGTTTTGGTCAAAAAGATGAATAGCGAAGATAATGCACACTACAATCAGTTGTTCTATTGGGTCATAATTAGTACCAATTATATGAGGGGCACTGCTTTCATGGGTATCTGTGAAGGGAAATTCATGGATCAGCATTACCGCCTCACAACCTGCATACTTGCACAGATAGGCCTACTTTGTTCCTCGTATTCCTCTTTTCATTTTTTATTGTGTGTGAGAATTAGCATGAGGTCCCTCAAATAGTTTCACGTTGACACGTATTCTCTCTATTAATTGTTTGACATGTACAATGTATTTGAGACGTGGTCTAAATGCCTCAACTTTTGTTCTTTGGACCTCCACCTTTTCATAATTTTTATTGCAATTTTACCCAAGTGAACTATTACTAAGGACTCAATTTTGTGGGCACCTTTATTTATTTTTGGTTTATATGCCATTTTGTTACAAATTGAACCATTAAATTTAATGATTTCCATTGATATCCAGTATGGAGTTCTGGCTTTAAATTTATGCATACCCCTTGACTGTGGTGCATTCTTGTTATCTTCACTTTGCTTATACATTTTTTAGGATTCAAATGCTTCTATTCGGAAAAGGGCCTTTGAACTTGTATATCTTCTTGTAAATGAAAGCAATGTAAAGTCTCTAACAAAAGAGCTTATTGAATATCTGGAAGTAAGTGATCCAGATTTCAAGGGAGATCTTACTGCCAAAATTTGCTCCATTGTTGAAAAGTAAGTAGTATAAATGTTTCATTTAAAATTTTGAACCTCTTTCTTGTTGAAACCTTGCAGAGTGGTATGAACTTATTTCTATAATGTAATCTTAACATACAATGTATAGTTGGGCTTCGATCAAGTAGGACAAATTGCAACCTAAGATTTATCAATATGATTGGCTGAGAATCATAAGTAATTAAAGTATATTAGTTTTCTCGTCTAATATATATATATATATATATTTGAAGTTTAGGCAGCTTAATTTCTATTTTCTGCTATAGGTTTTCCATGGAAAAAATTTGGTACATTGATCAGATGCTCAAGGTTCTCTCTGAGGTATGAATTAAAGTGCTGGTCATTCTAGTTATTGATTTTAGGATGTATATTTGAGGCTTGTATTCACACTTCTTTTTAGAAAGAAAATATATATATATATATATATTTATTTGGAGGCTTATCTTCAGTGTTCACACTTAAATGCTTGTGATATATTATAATCAAGTGTATTTATGGCATCAATAAAATCTTTTTATATTTTATTCTCTTGAATTTTAGGGCCATACTTGTTTTCATATTTTATTCTCTTGAAAGAACCCTTCCATGCTTAATGGTTTAATCTCTTCGGAGGTTCATTACCAGGGCATTATATATCTCTCATGTCCAAAACAACTTCTTGTTTGACACTTCCCTCCATTTAGTGGACTTAATTCTCATTCTTGGACTAAAATGACTAAAGCATGGAAAGGTAATAAAAAGAGGTAATAAAATTAGATTAAAAGAGGTAACAAGATAATAAAATCAAGTTTGGGTTCAATCGGACGTTAGTTGAACCTATTGAGTCTTGAACCATTTCATACTCTTTAATGATGATAATGGTTCAAGATTCAAGGTCTATAACTTCCCTTGATCAATTCCATGATAGGGAGGGGGTTTTGTGGGTCTTTCATTATCATTTATTGAGATTTTGTCCCTCGAGTCATAGATCATCACACAATGAGTTTGCGTCGATTGGGGATTTGTGAATCGAGCCTACCCCTTATTTGATCTGCTTGATGATAAGGAGAGGCAGGATCGACAAACATCCCCTGAAAATACTCTATTTGTGCTCTGTTTCATGTTTGCTGTAGCAGGGCAGTGGCAAAAACTAGTGGCCGGCCGGCCAACTCACTGTATGGCCGGCCGGCCAACTCACTGTATGGCCGATCACTTTTCTTTGCCGGCTGGCCACTTTATTTTAGATTAGTAGTGTCATTTTCATGGCAGAACAAAACTGAGGCTAGGGAGAAAACAATTCAATTTTCTGACTGCAAAACAGAACCATTCTAGCAGCCAAACAGAGGGCATTTTTGGGTGGAAATTCTCATTCATGCATGAACGATTCTTCGTTCCCCGTGGCTTGTTAAAGTGTGTTAATAGTTGTATGTGGTACCTAGATTAATTCATTCCTTTGAACTTGTAATAGCTTAGTTAATTAATTTTGTGTTGTAATTAATTAATTAGATTATTCAATTTGTAATAATTAGTTAGTGTAGCTAGTTATTTTTGGCAATTATTTTGGTGGTGTAATAGTTAGTTAATTAGGACATTTATTCAGACCCTCTTGTATGAGTGCAAAATTGTAATAATGTGTATATCTTCCACCCCCCATTTCTTTCTCCCTTGTATTTACTCATTTATGATGGATAGCATAGAGCATCATGTTTTAATTAGCATTTTTCATGACTTGCATTCATTTGTCTTGCATGCATAAGGGTTCGGCTCAACATATTAATCGATGTTAATTTCAAATTCCTTATTCGAATACATGCTTTATAGCATGTGTCACGACACGAACCTGCCCCTAAAAATTTAGGACATGATTGGCCTGTACTTAGGCCTCAAAACACAATTTCAAAACAATTTATTCAAATACGGGGCCTTAAGCAGAAGCAGATACCAAAAATAATAAAATGTCTATTGAGTAGTGCAGATATGTCAAGATCATTACACGACTAAGTGTAGATAGAGAAGTCCACACTCACAATTCAAATAAATACGAATCCAAATCATGTGCATATACAAAGAGTTAATAACCCAAAAGTTACTTAACCATAAAATGTTTAACAAACACCACCAAGATCTTAACAAAAATGTGGCATTAAAGGGACTCCTTAAATGAGTAAAAGACTCCAACTTTGGGAATAACAAAATAAGTGCTCAAAAGATGCTTGAAGCTGACCTAGGGCTAGCCTCCAAGCTGACCACCTGCAAAACATACATGATTACAGAATGAGTCAGGCTCAGTGAATAATAATAATGTATGGAGACATATAAATGAGCATGTATCCAACAGAATATGTACGTAATGGATGTATGTTCTTTTTATCAACACATTTTGGAATAGCCTTGGGCCCAATAATAACAGAACGACCTTGGGTCTAATAATAACAAAACGGCCTCGAGTCCAATAATAACAGAATGGCCTTAAGCCCAATTTATATACCTTTGTGATTTAGTGTGATATCATCTTCCATAAAACAATGGATTCTTAACATATAAGCATAACATATCGTTACACTACTATTAC
The DNA here is from genome assembly GCA_025200525.1 of Camellia lanceoleosa. NCBI lineage: Eukaryota > Viridiplantae > Streptophyta > Magnoliopsida > Ericales > Theaceae > Camellia > Camellia lanceoleosa. The sequence continues at coordinate 57,114,521 of CM045766.1, forward strand.
TTACAATGATTTGGTCATGCAATGATTTCTTTCGGCAAGTGACCTACACATCACACACAAAAATTGATAAGTAATGTATTTTTTTTCTTCGTTTCTTGTTTTTCTCTTTCTTTTGTTTCGTTCACTTTCCATTCATTTTTAAGTATTTCAAAGAGATAAAAGATACATATTAATAGGTTCAGAAGGTCAAAAAGGGTATCAGAAAACAACAGAAATTTTTCCTACTTCCCGCACATACGAAGGTCCCTCATCACATGTGTGGAGAGGTCTTCCGCACTTGCGGTTCTACACGTGCTTTTATTTCAGAATGCCAACCTCTGCCTCCCCTGTTTTCCGCACGTGCGGCTGTGAGCCCCACACTTGCAGCTGTGCATCCCATACGTGCGGTTCTGGCTCTATTTGTGTAGTCCAAAAATCCAACGAATACAAGCTTACTAAGGCATTTCTATGGCACAAATCAAGCAGTACAACTTCAAAATTATAACACATGAATACAATACACGTGAATCTCAAGCTTAGATAGATACCAACTTCCTTTTATTTGACATATCAAACCTTACTCCTCATATTTCCTTAATTACTTCATTTTTTCATATACATATATATATATATATACACATGAACTCAAGACATGCAAGAGAGGAGATTATAGAAATAACACATAATCCAACTCAACTTAAACTCAAAATGAAGAAATTAACTCATAAAGCAACCAAAATATAAAGGCCACATGTTCATTTTCATGAGATTTGTTTAGTCAAGTTCATAACTCATAAACCCCAATTTCCATGAGTGTCAAAGCTTCATTTTGGGACTTGATTCTATTTAATTGAAGAGATATGTCAAGCATTTGAGTTGACTACCACTTACCTTAAGCCAATCTTTGAGTTACTCTAACAATTCTTCCAATCTTTAAGCTTAGTTTGAGTTCTCTCATTCTCTCCATTTTCTCTTCTTCTCTCTCTTTCTCCAGGAGATATTTTTGTTATGTTTTTGTTTGAGTCTCCTAAGGCTTTTGCATATAACTAGCTCTCTTAAGCTTTTTGAGTCAAAATGAAATTTTAATTAGGAAATTATCCAAATAAAGGCAATTAAATCATTACGAATCAAATTTTTACAAAACTTCATATTATGACCTCAAAATCATCATAATTGTAAAGTCAAAATCATATAATACCCACATCAAAACATAGAATTTCATATTAAACATATAAACACACATATAATCACCCATCTAATGAGAGATTTAAGCATATGAGAGGGTTTGGTTATTACACTCTTTCCTCCTTTAAGAAGTTTGGTCCCTCAAACTTATTTTACCTCAAGTAGAAAATAACTCCGGATACCGTTTTTTCATTTCCTCTTCCTTCCCGCAGTGTTCTTGCCATTCAACTTTCACCATTGGAATTATCTTGTTTCGCAACTATTTCACTTGTCGATCCAAAATCTGAATCGGTTTCTCCTCATAGATCAAGTTATCATCTAAAGCAATTTGATGGTAATCTATAATATGGGACGGATCTTGGAGGTAACCCCATAACATGGATACATGAAAAATGTTATGTATTTGTCCCATACTCGGTGGTAGAGCAACACGATATGCCATTGGGCCCACTCTTTCTAGAATCTGAAATAAACCTACATACCGAGGTGCTAATTTCCCTTTCTTGCCAAATCTTGTCTGTCTTTTCATCGGGGTAACTTTAATAAATACATAATTATCAACTTCAAACTCCAAATCTCTTCGTCAATGATCCACATAACTCTTTTGCTTGCTTTGGGTGGTTTTCAATCTTTGTTGAACGGTTTTAATTTTCTCCATAGTTAGTTGTACCAGTTCTGGCCTATGCAATGATCTATTGCCGACTTCAGTCCATTACACTGGAGAGTGACATTTCCTTCCGTATAACACTTCATATGGTGCCATTCCTATACTTGAGTGGAAACTATTGTTGTATACGAACTCCGCCAAAGGTAGATACGTTTCCCAACTCCCTTGGAAGTCCAAAACGCACATCCGAAGCATATTTTCCAGTGTTTGTATCGTTCTCTCTGACTGGCCGTCAGTTTGGGAGTGGAATGCCGTACTGAATTTCAATTTTGTTCCCATAGCATCTTGTAAACTCTGCTAAAATTTGGAGACAAATTTCTGATCTCTATTGGATACAATTGAAACTAGAACACCATGTAGCCACACAATTTCATTCATATACACAGTTGCAAGTTTATTTGCATTATATTGAGTTTTCATGGGCAAGAAATGAGTAGATTTAGTTAATCTATCAATGATAATCCATATGGAATTCATACCTTGGGGAGTTTAGGGTAAGCCAACAATAAAATCCATGGTCAAATGTTCTTGTTTCCATGCCGGAATTGGGAGAGGTTGAAGTAGTCCCGCTGGTCTTTGGTGCTCCTTTTTTACTTGCTAACATTGCAAGCATTTTGAAACGCACTCGGCAATTTCTTTCTTCATACTTGGCCACCAAAAATTTTGCTTCAAATCTTGGTACATTTTCATACTACCGGGATATAAGGAAAATTTAGACATTTGTGCGTCCTCCATAATTCTTTTCTTGATTTCTGTAACATTTGGGACACGAAATCTGTCTTTGAACTTTACCACCAAATTTTCAAAGGTAAACCCAGGCCTTGGCCTTGTTTCCATCTCATCACAACTTTCTTTAGATACTCATCTTCTACTTGCCGTTGCTTGATTTTTTCAATAAGTGCTGGTTGAGCTGACATTACTGCTAATACTGTATCTTGACCATGTAACACAATTTCCATATCATGTCTTTCCAAATCAAGTAACAACTCTTTCCGCCATGTAAGCAAGCTTGCCAAATTCCCCATACCTTTTCAGCTAAGAGCATTTGCAACTGTATTAGCTTTGTCAGGGTGGTAGTGGATTTGCAGGTCATAATCCTTGATAAGCTCTAACCACCGTATTTGTCTCATATTTAACTCCTTTTGGGTCAAGAAATATTTTAAACTCTTATTGTTAGTATAAACTTCACTTGTGGTACCATATAAATAATGCCGCGATATCTTCAAAGCAAACATCACGGCGGCTAGCTCCAAGTCGTGTGTAGGATAATTCTTTTCATGAGGCTTGAGTTGGTGAAAAGCATAGGCAATGACCCTTCCATTCTACATAAGTACATAGCCCAATCCCTTGTAGGAAGCATCATTGTAGATAACAAACCCCTCGGTACTGGATGGTAGAGCAAGAATTGGTGCTATAGTTAACCTTGTTTTTAACTCTTGAAAGACAGCTTCCCTTTGTTCTGTCCACTCAAATGAAACCCCTTTTTGGGTCAATTGGGTAAGCGGTATTGTAATCTTAGAAAAGTCTTGTACGAATCTTTGATAGTACCCCGCTAAATCTGAGAAGCTACGCACCTCGGTCACATTCATAGGAGTTGACCAACGTACAATTGCTTCTATCTTATGTGAATCCACCGAAATACCCTCCTTATTAATTACATGACCTAAGAACACCACTTCATGTAACCAGGATTCACACTTCTTTAATTTTGCATACAATTTCTTCTCTCTCAGTGTCTGGAGAATTGATCGTAAATGATTCTCATGAACTTCAGTGCTTTTGGAATAGATGAGTATGTCATCAATGAACACTACCACAAAGTCATCCATGTATGGTTTAAAGTCTTGTACGAATCTTTGATAGTACCCCGCTAAATCTAAGAAGCTACGCACCTCGGTCACATTCATAGGAGTTGACCAACGTACAATTGCTTCTATCTTATGTGAATCCACCGAAATACCCTCCTTATTAATTACATGACCTAAGAACACCACTTCATGTAACCAGGATTCACACTTCTTTAATTTTGCATACAATTTCTTCTCTCTCAGTGTCTGGAGAATTGATCGTAAATGATTTTCATGAACTTCAGTGCTTTTGGAATAGATGAGTATGTCATCAATGAACACTACCACAAAGTCATCCATGTATGGTTTAAAAACACAGTTCATTAAATCCATGAAGGCCGTCGGTGCATTAGTAACCCCAAACAGCATAACCAAAAATTCATAATGTCCGTACCGGGTGCGAAAAGCAGTCTTCTCAATGTCTTCAACTTTTACCTTAATTGATGATATCCAGATCGCAAATCTATTTTTGAAAAGACTTGTGCATCTTGAAGTTGATCAAGTAGGTCATCGATCCTAGGCAAGGGATACTTGTTCTTTACAGTTACTTTATTGAGCTCCCGATAGTCAACACATAACCAAAGTGTCCCATCCTTCTTGTTAATAAAAAGAACTGGTGCGCCCCAAGGAGAAGTACTTGGACGAATGAATCCTTTATCAAGAAGGTCTTGCAACTGTATCTTCAATTCTTTCATTTCTGCTGGTGACATTCTATAAGGAGCTTTTGAAATAGGTTAGGTTCCCGATATTATATCAATTATGAAATTCAATTTCACGGTCCACTAACTCACCTGACAACTCCTTCGGAAAAACATTCGAAAATTCACGAGCAACTGGAATATTATCAATACACACATCCGCTAGTTATCCATTCAAAATACTACACAAATACCCCTGACAACCCTTCTGTATTAGCTTACACACTTTCATGGAGGAGATCAAGTACGACTGTGGAATCACCCCATGTCCCATAATAGTAAATTCGAATTGTCTCAGAGGTCGAAATATGACTTTCTTAGACGTGCACTTAATAGTCACAAGGTATTTACTTAGCCAATCCATCCCCAAAATTATATCAAAATAAGCCATGTCAAGCGGCAACAAATTAGCGTATAACTGAACATCCCCAATGATGATCTCAAAAGTAGGATAAATAGATGTACACAACATAGTGCCCCCTGATGGTGAAGAAACACAACACATAATGCAATCATTCCTTAGGTCTATTCAATTTACTAGCAAAGGTTCCTGACACAAAAGAATGGGTAGAACCCGAATCAAATAATACATTAGCGAAGTGACCATCAATAGAAAATGTACCTGACACCACAGCCTTAGTATTCTGCACATGACCAGGAATGAGAGCAAACACTTCTCCCTGTCTGGCATTGTCTCTGGTATTGTTAGCTCTTGCAGCAGTCTTTGTAGTTGGAGCTAGAGTTGAGTCGGCTGAACTTGTAGTAGTTTTGTTCCCATTTTGGAAATCTCTATGAGGGCAATCTCTTGCTAAATGTCCCATCTTTCCACACTTGAAGCAAGCCCCAGTTACTCGATAACAAGTCCCGCGGTGCCTCTTCCCACAGTCTGGACAAGCTGGTGCTGATTTGTGAGTAGAAGCGGAAGTGCTAGAAGTTTCCAAGTTCGGTTTCTTGTTCTGTGATGCTACTGGTCCCCTTGGTACTTGCGCATTATGTCTCTTCCCCCCTACATGCAGAGATCCGATTTTGAGCAACTATATTACCTTTAGCCACTATCGCCATTTCTAACACATCAACATAGGTAGGCAATTTCAACACATTAATTCGATCCAAAATAGCATTCCGGAGTCCTGCTTCGAACTTTCTTGCTTTCTTGTAGTCCATATCCACCATGTGTGGTGGGAAATGGGCTAATTCAGAGAATTGGGCTTCATACTCTGCCACCGTCTTATTCCCTTGCCTGAGAGTCTCAAATTCTGTTACTTTCTTATCCTATATGCACTGGGAAAATACTTATCATAGAAAAGCTCCAAAAATCGAGCCTAGGTCAAACCTTGATGTTTATTTCGAGTGAGCATCTACCACCTCCATGCTTCATCTTCGAGAGTAAAAGCTGCAAGTTGTACTTTCTGTGCCTCGGTACAAGGAAAGACTTCAAACAACTTCTTTATACCTAGTACGCATGCCTCGGCTTTCATTGGTTCAATGCCCCCCCTTAAACGACGGCAGCTTCATCTTCTTAAACTCTTTTGTCAGTGCAATAGTTCGGTCCTTGGGTTGATGGTCTTGCACCACTAGAGGTGGTATAACCACTGGTGGCGGTGGTGGTTGCTGTTGTTGCTGTCTCATAGTTTCTACCATATTTGCAATCATCTTTTCCAACCGATCAAGCCGTGCAAAGGTAGAGTCTTCCATATCATCCATTCTTGTTCTCACCATGATCTACATATCAAAGGATTACAATACACACAAAACAAACACAAGCGTATACAAACAATGATCATTAGTCATCTTTCATAGGAAATTAACAACGTAGAAAAATATCATGCATGTAGCCTAAGTTTTTTCTAGATTCTTTATAACTCAATGGACACGTGTGTGAGATATTTACTCATGCTCTAATACCAACTGCCATGACCCAAACCTACCCCTAAAAGTTTAGGACATGAACAGCTTGTACTTAGGCCTCAAAACATAATTTCAAAACTATTTATTCAAATACGGGGCCTTAAGCGGAAGCAGATACCAAAAATAATAGAATGTCCATTGAGAAGTGCAGATATGCTAGGATCATTACACGACTAAGTGTAGACGGAGAAGTCCACACTCACAGTTCAAATAAATACGAATCCAAATCATGTGCATATACAAAGAGTTAATAACCCAAAAGTTACTTAACCATAAAATGTTTAACAAAAGCCACCAAGATCTTAACAAAAATGTGGCATTATAGGGACTCCTTAAAGGGATAAAAGACTCCAACTTTGGGTGTAACAAAATAAGTCCTCAAAAGACGCATGAAGTTGACCTAGGACTGGCCTCCAAGCTGACCACCAACAAAACATACATGATTATAGAATGAGCTAGGCTCAATGAATAATAATAATGTATGGAGACATTTAAATAAGCATGTGTCCAGCAGAATATGTACGTAATGCAAGTATGTTCTTTATATCAACACATTTTGGAATGGCCTCAAGCCCAATAATAACAGAACGGCTTCATGCCCAATAATAACAGAACGGCCTCGGGCTCAATAACAACAGAACGGCTTTGGGCCCAATAATAACAGAACGGCCTTAGGCCCAATTCATATATCTTTGTGATCTAGTGTGATATCATCTTCCATAAAACAATGGATTCTTAACATATAAGCTTAACATATCGTTACGTTACTATTACTTATAGTGATCTGGTCGTGCAATGATTTCTTCCTGCGAGTGACCTACACATCACACACAAAAATTGATAAGTAATGCATTCTTTTCTTCGTTTCTTGTCTTTCTCATTCCATCATTACGTTCACTTTCTATTCATTTTTAAGTATTTTGGAGGGATAAAAGATACATATTAACAGGTTCAGAACGTCAAAAAGGGTATCAAAAAATAATAAAATTTTTCCTACTTCCAGCACGTACGGAGGTCCCTCGCCGCACGTGCTTTTATTTCAAAATGCCAACCTTTGCCTCCCATGTTTTCCGCACGTGTTGCTGTGAGCCCCGCACGTGCGGCTGTGCATCCCACACGTGCAGCCATGAGCCCCGCACATGCGGTTCTAGCTCTGTTTGTGTAGTTCAAAAATCCAACAAATGCAAGCTTACTAATGCATTTCTATGGCACAAATCAAGCAATACAACTTCAAAATTATAACACTTGAATACAATACACGTGAATCTCAAGCTTAGATAGATACCAACTTCCTTTTACTTGGCATATCAAACCTTACTCCTCATATTTCCTTAATTACTTCATCTTTTTCATATACGTACATATATACACATATACATATGAACTCAAGGCATGCAAGAGAGGAGATTATAGCAATTTCACATAATCCAACTCAACTCAAACTCAAAATGAAGGAATTAACTCATAAAGCAACCAAAATGTAAAGACTACATGTTCACTTTCATGAGATTTGTTTAGTCAAGTTCATAACTCTTAAACCCTAATTTTTATAAGTGTCAAAGCTTCATTTTCGGACTTGGTTCTATTTCATTGAAGAGATATGTCAAGCATTTGAGTTGATTACCACTTACCTTAAGCCAATCTTTGAGTTACTTTAACAATTTTTCCAATCTTCAAGCTTAGGTTGAGTTCTCTCCTTCTCTCCCTTTTCTCTTCTTCTCTCTCTTTCTCCAGGAGATATTTTTGTTATGTTTTTGTCTAAGTTTCCTAAGGCTTTCGTATATAACTAGCTCTCTTAAGCTTTTTGAGTCAAAATGAGACTTTAATTAGGAAATTAGCCAAATAAAGGCAATTAAATCATTATGAATCAAATTTTTACAAAACTTCATATTATGACCTAAAAATCATGCTCATCGTAATTATAAAGTCAATTTCCGGTTATTGCACCTCTAAGGCTTTTAATTTGCAATTCAAATGTTATAATTTCATTAGATTTTCTCATAACCGATAGATACAAATTGATAAATATGTAATACCCACATCAAAACATGGAATTTCTTATTAAACATATAAACACATATATAATCACCCATCTAATGAGAGATTTAAGCATATAAGAGGGTTGGGTTATTACAGCATGCCTCGAATTAACTCACACGCCATGCTAGTAGCTGAGCCTTGTAGTTGCATTTTGTATGTGTTGCATTAGTCACTTGCATATTAGAGCATGCATTTTTCTAATTGTTTTATTTCTTTTTGGCTGCCTTGGAGTACTAGGTAAGCATTTATTGCTTTAACATATTACATGCGTGTGATTACTGCCACATCAAGCATAATACTACGAGGCTAAGTGCTTAAGTGACACACCTATTTGAATGCCAATGGATGAAGGCTAACTGCTTAAATTGGGATGTTTTGACTAATGTATATACAAGTTCACCATTTTTAAGTGACGCGTATTCAAAAACTCTTTTCAAACAAACATAAGATCAAACTGTTCCAACTTTTGCAAATTAGTTTATACTTGTGTCCATCACATAGTAAATCAGCCTAATAATCAGAACAAAGCATATATTGTGCATAAGAATCACATCATGATTAGTAGAGGCCGATCTTTGATCGGGTGAGTGGGGTGCTTAATTCATGACCTTCCCTTCTCATACCTAAGTTCCCGAGCTGAGACACTTTGATGATGACAAACACGTAGCCTTTGGCATGAGTTACGGGTTTCCTAAGTTTCCTAAAAACATTTAGGTGGCGACTCTATAATCTGGCAATGCAGTCCATTCTTAGCATTTTTTTATTCAAAATCGATTTTTCAAAAGATTTGCCGAATTTGGACTCATTTGTGTTTATCTATTTCACATTGCACTTGTGGAATCAGATTCAGAACCACGCTATAGGGCTATCATATCTGAAAGGAGCAACGAAAAGCAAGCTACACCCTCATAATTTAGCTAAACTATATTTGGACCCCACATAGTACCATAATATATATATATATATATATGTGTGTGTGTGTGTGTGTTTAAACTTGCACACTTTGGTCATGGATTCTTAGGGAAGCTTTAAACATGGATTATTAGAGAAGCTTTGAACATAGATTTTTTAGGAAGCTTTAAACTAAGATTATGAAGGAAGCATGGAAAAATTGTACAGAAAGCTTGTGAAACCTATAAATACATCACTATCTCTCCACATTTTGGACAAAAATAAAACACACTACAAAAAATTAAGGTTTTAGAGACCAAAATTTAGGGACAAAATTATTTTTTAGGGACCAAATACTTTTTGTTGTGAAAAGTGTCGTTATTATATTTTTAGCAACGAAAATTAGACATTAGTGATGAATTATTATCTTTTTGGGACCAAATTTTTTGTCTAAAAAAATAAACCATTTTAAGACCAATTTATTTTGTCCCTAAAAGTGTATTTATTAGTGACAATTTCAAAACTTTGTCACTAAAAGCTTTATTTTGACTTTTCGGGACGATCTTTTAGCGACTATCACTTTTCGGGACGATTTTTTAGCAACTATCCTCATGACGATAGAAATTGGTCCCTAAATCTCTTTTTTTTTTTTTTTTTTACAAAGATTCACTTTTAGAGACCAAAAAATTTGGTCTCTAGAACTCTTATATGTTGTAGTGACACTCATACACCACATATAGTCATCCACAACTAAAAGGAAAAGAGAGTAGGAGAAAAAGCTTTGGTGGTGAAGGAATTGAAGATAGAAGGAAATCTAGTGCCACCATTTCATAAAAATTCATGTAAGCCACGACACAACCTCCTATTCTATTTTCTTATTCAAATACATAGTTCTAGAGGATCTTTACTATCATTTTAGTTATGATATTTTGTTGTTTCTCTATGTAAAATGGATGGGTTGAGCATTGAGTCTTCTTCTACTTGTATTCTCACTCCAGGGATGAAAAGCTATCTTTTTCTCTCCATATCTCACACTATTTCAAAGGCACACCGTCACTCTAAAAATCTGAGTTATAAGTAAATTATGTAACATGTTTTCATCTCATCAGAAGTGAAAAATTTCCCTAAGTCGCCTTCTTTGCACTCAAACCTTCTTATATTTAATATTGTGCAAGAAGACAGATTTTTAATTGAGCACTCCCGCTTACCCGATCAAAAATCGGCCTCTACTAAACCATGATATGAATTTTATGAACTTTATATGTCCATATCCCGATTATTTAATAAATCCTAAAAATTACTATGTGAAACATACAAATATAGACTATATCATTCATTTTGGAATAACTTGATTTTATGTATTTTGAAAGAGTTGAAGATATACAACCTAAAAAAATTAAGTTTACAAACATGAAAATCAATATCATTCCAAATTAAGCGACACAATCTTCACCCACCGGTATTCATATAGTTATATCAAGTAAGCAAGTAGCCACATGGTAGGATGCTTAAACATAGTATGAAAAACACGCAAAAGCAGGATGCTAAAGTATAAAAACTTACATATTTACCGACGTCCCACAGACAACTACAAAACATAGTTAGCGAAATATGCATGATCTTATATACAGAATCTTGATGTAATTCACACATGAGATGCAACTAAAGAATTGGCTTCTAGTATATGACATGTGAATCATCTAAAAAACATGAGGTAGTACACATAATCACACATAGGAATTGAATAAATCCACGAATGCAAACTTAATCGAATCAAGATGCATGAAACATTGATGCAAATCATGGATATGATTAAAAACAAAATATGATGCATATTCACAAAGGAAAAAAAGTAAAAGAATGGGATATAGAGAAACAGGGTGGGAAATTATTACAACACTTTAAATAAATAATTACAAACCAAATGAGAGTGAGAGGAGCAAAATATTACAACAAAATAAAAAAACCTCACAAAACTCACAAATGAAAAGAAAATAAAATCTTCATGTGCCTTGAAGAATTGATATGCTCAACATTGGAAGACTACTCCGTTTCGTCCAAAAGAAGTTAGCTGTCTGACCAACTAGGCCTGCCGGCCAACTAGGCATAGCAAAACCTGTCTTGTTGCAACACTGAAAAAAAAAACAAATAAAGAATGTGTAGGTGGCTCAGCCAACCACTTCCAGTTAGATTACAACAAGACTAATATGAAACTAAAGCAAGAATACAAATACAAGATAGAAAGTGCAAGAAAATTAAAGAATTGAAAACTAACCACTTTCGGTTAGATTACAACAAAACAATATGAAATGAAAGCAAGAAAACAAATATAAGATAGAAAATACAAGAAAATGAAAGAATTGAAAATTCACATTTCAAAGCAAGATTGAACTTCTTGATTTCCAAACTTTCTCTTGATCACCCTTAATGTTGTGAATTATGATCTCAATCCTCAAGTCAAGAGCATGGAATTTGAGCTAGAAGGAGGGTTGTAGACAAGTGTGTTGATCATACTTTATTCTTCTTCAACTTGGCAAGAATTACTCTCTTTGATTAAAGCTTTAGGACTTAGTGCTTGAGTGGTTTTTGCAAGGGAAGATGAGATATATAGAGGTTAGGTAACTTCACTATTTTGACAAGGCAACTCTATTTTTTTCAAAGCTTTATTTTCTTTCTCAAACTCTAATTCAAACTCAACATTCTCCCTACATTTCTTCTTTCAAATTCATCTTCTAAAACTCAAGACTTGAGCTGTCTTTATATAGGCAATGCAAGTGGAGCAATGGTAGAAGACAAAGTGGAGAACTAATGGAGCATTTAGGGAAGATAATGAAGCTAATGGAGCACCAAAATGGAGTTAATGGAAGACAAAAATGGAGCATTACATTCAATGGATCAAGCACTAAGCAATGGAGGCCGAGTATACATGCATTCAATGCATAAATGGGTCAAAAAATGGGGTTGTGAAGCGTCACAACCCAAACCTGCCCCTAAAAGTTTGGGATATGACCGGCCTATAATTAGGCCTCAAAATAAAAATTTCAACAATTATTTTATCCAATGACGGGGCCTAAAGCAGAAACAAATATAATAACCAAATGAAATGTCCATTAAGCAGTGCTTAAATGCCGGGACCTTAGTACACCATATCATATATAGAGAACTCACATACACCATTCATAGTTCGTATACAAGCAAGTCCAAGTTATGCAAGTCTATACAAGAAGGTAACAACCCAACATTTACATATCGACAATGTAAATATTACAAGTCTCTAAAGACTTAACAAAATGTGACATGAACCCCACAAAAGGCAAAAGGTTCCACTTGGGAGGCTTGACAAAACAGGTCTAATAAAAGGCTCATGCAGCTGACCTAGGGCTGACCTCCGAGCTAGTCACCTACATAAATACATAAGTACAGAGTAAGCAAGGCTCAGTGAATAATAGTAATGTAAGGAGGTTCATGTGAATGAGCATAAGTCTTGAAGAATATATTTATAAGTCATATGCTTGTCTTATTCATAATCTCATTCTGGAACGGCCTCGGGCCCACATTAGACAGAACGGCCTTGGGCGCAACATATCAACAGCTGTTCGGAACATTATAAGGTAGATGGAACATCGGCATGTCTTCATCTCCCTCGATCTTAGGCCATGAATCATAACTAATCCGTATCCTTATAGGGTAGATGGAACATCGGCATGTCTCCATCTCCCTCGGCCTTAAGGCCATGAGTCATAAGTAGTCCACATCAGAACGGCCTCGAGCTCATCATTTATAACAAAAACAAAATGACCTCAGGTCCATCTCATATGCCATTGTTAAATCATTCCAATTATTCTAATCAAAACAAAACCTATATCACATATGCCATTGACGAGCAAACTATATAAAGTATGAGCACAATACGTAAATAAGATATATCGTTACACAACTATTACTCACTATGATGTGGTCATGCAATGGTCCCTTCCGGTACATGACCTACACATGGCACACAACTTATAAGTAATTCACTTCTCTTTAGCCTTTTCTCTTTAATCAGTTGTCCGATTTGTTAAATTCCCATTCATTTTTAAGCGTTGCAAAAGGATCCAATGAACACATTAACAAATTCAGAGGGTCAAAAAGAGCAAAAGAAGTTAATAGAAAGTTTTCTTGCTAGCCGCACGTACGGAAGTCCCCCACCGCACGTGCGGCTCCGCACATGCTTTTATTTTAGAATCCTCAATCTACCTCCCCTGTTTTCCGCACGTGCAATTGTAAGCCTTGCACGTGCGGTCTTGGGCTTTGTTTGAGCAGTCTGAAATTTATCAAAAATTCGACTTTCCAAATACATTTCTAAGGTGAAATACAAGCAATTTCCCTACAATATCATAACATATGAACATAATAAACATGAATCCCAAACTTAAATAGATCATAACTCATTTTACTGGAACCTATACAACTCAAATGATCACATTTCCTTTCATTCCTTCATCTTTTCATGGTTAATCGAAAATAGATACAAACATATATACATATATAAGCTCAAAACATGCAAAAACTAAGATTTAGGAGGTTGTTCTTCTCAAGCTAACTCAAGACAACTTAAAATACAATAATCAACTCTCAAATCAAATAAAAAGAAGAAATTTTTATGACTTCCATAGATATTCACTCAAGCAAGATGATTATTTAAAAACCCTAAGTTAGATAAGTGGAAAACTTCATTTTAAAGCTTGATGCTAATCAATTGGAGAGAGATTTAGGGTATTTTAGTTGACTTACACATACCTTGAACTCTATTATTTAAATCCCCTTCCAAAATCCTCTACCTCCAAGCTCTTAGTTAATCTTCTCTTCCTTTCTCTCTTTTCTCTCCTTTCCTTTCTCTAGAACTCTCCTAGGAGATATTTTTAGTGTTGTGTTGAGACTAAGCCATCTAAGGTTCATATATATGACCTTTATATCTATCAAGGCTTGCTAGTTAAGTTTAATTAAGACTTGAGCCTAAATAATTCCAATTAATTTGTTACGAATCAAATTTTTACAAAACTTCATATTATGTTCTAAAAATCATGCTAATCATAACTGTAAAGTCAATTTCGGTTTATCGCATCTTTAAGGCTATCAATTTACAGTCCAAAAGGTCGTAATTTCAACAGATTTTCTCATAACTGACAGATATAATTTCATAATCATATAATTCACACAATTAAGCACAATTGCATATGGCATTTCACATCAAACACGTAATCAGACATTTAATTAAAGACGTAAAGTATATAAGAGGGTCGGGTTATTACACTCTTCCCCCCTTTAAGAAGTTTGGTCCCTCAAACTTGTTTTACCTCAAGTTGAAAACAATTCCGGATACTGTTATTTCATTTCCTCTTCTCTTTCCCACGTGGCTTCCTGTCATGCTCCAAACCCGCCCCTAGAAGTTTGGGCATGACCACTTCAGAAACAGACACTTAACCTATTTTATATCTATATATATGGGGCCTGAACGGAAGCACTAAATATTAAAATTTGACACTGGAAACAAACTCCATCGAGCTACTACTATCATGCCAGGATCACAAACTATTGACAAACAAATAAAATCTAAAACATACACCTGAACATCGGTTATATACATACATATATATAGACCCAGCCTTATTATTAGGCATATAAAAAAACATGAGAGCTATATACATCACTCTTAGATAGACATTCAAAAAGTAAGCCAACATCTTATCAGCTTAACAAAATCAATGGCTGTGTATAGTGCCTGGACACATGAAGGTTGACAAAAGAAAGCGGCGTCATGGCTAGGAGTGACCATCTGATTGGTGACCTACAGAAACAGACATAACAAAGAGTGAGCCAGACTCAGTGAATAGTAATACATAAATAAAACGATGCTTAACTTGAAACATAACACAGAGCAATGCATATAAAGATGTAGAGTTCACATAGTTAGTCTAATTCTGTGCTAAGTACATAACGGCCTTAGGTTCAATGTTGCAACATAAACATGGTGGCTATAAGCCCTTGAAACATGGTGGCACGAGGCCCTTGAAACATGGTGGCACGAGGCCCTTAAAACATGGTGGCACGAGGCCCTTGAAACTTGTGGCATAAAGCCCTTGTAACATATGGCACTAAGGCCCTTGAAACATGTGGCATAAAGCCCTTGTAACATATGGCACTAAGGCCCTTGAAAGATTGGCATGAAGCCCTTGAAAAGTTGGCATTAAAGCCCTTGAAACATATATATGAACCCAAGAGGTGTCTCACACGGATTCTAGAGGTGACTCACATTGTAACACTTAGTTCTGTGTAGCACTTTGTTTCATTTCATAACAACTTATACAGATGGCCATGAGCCTCATAACTTTCACAGAATGGCTTTCAGCCTCATAATTTTCACATATGTATGGACTCAAGAGGTGTCTCACATGGACTCTAGCGGTGGCTCACAATGTAGCACTTAGTTCCATACCAATAATTAGCAGGTCTTACGTACCAAACCATACATAAATGTCATACCATAAACGGAAATAAATTCATACCTATGCATTATGCTTGAATCATTAACATAAATTAGAATTCATACTTACTTATACTTAGCATTTTAATAGCGCTGGCAAATCAATAAAAAGCATTCTTGTTAGTTCCATAAAGAAATTCCTCAACATTGTGAACTTGTAGTATACTTGAACATGTACATACGTAAGCTTGTAACATAGCTTGTAACATACTTAAACTTGTAACATACTTGAACTTATAACATGCGTATACTTGCAATATACTTGAATTTATAACATACGTGAACTTGTAACATGCGTCTACTTGTAATATACTTGAACTTATAACATGTGTGAACTTGTAACATGCGTCTACTTGTAACATACTTGAACTTATAACATGCGTGAACTTGTAACATACTTGAACCATGGTATTATTACCCCCGGGCAAGGGCCATAAGACCACGGTATTATTACCCCCGGGTAAGGGTCTTGTGCTAAGGATGTCATGAATACTTTTACATATATGGATAATCATTCCTTAAATCATAACGTAACTTATCAGAAAATGAAGCATTTCTTGTTATGTCATGTCATTATCATGCGCTTAACAAAATAGAATAATTCATATTCTTATGTGGGTTGCATACTGATGATAAACCTTCACATTCATATCGTAGATTCCAAACGATCTTGGGTCCCTTCGTAACATAATCGAATAATCTTAGATTCACACAAATATCATTCTTCAAGGATGAACATAAGTTCCACTTATTCTTTAGGAAATAACATAGTATGCTGATAAATAACAAAGGCTAATATTCGTCATTAACAGAACATAAGGATTCCAAAATCATACCAACGTATGCGAATCTTTCAGCGTTCATATAAGTTCACATTGCTTTCCAATTGTCATAAATGTTCGTATAACACTTACAAAGAACAAAGCATTAGTGACAATAATTATCAACAGTAGATAAAATGTACATTTTTGTACTACTACTCACAGCGTTTAGGTGCTTGGTCCGCCCCTATAGCTGACCCTACACAATTCACGTAATTCAAACATCATTTATCATAGTACATCACCATTCAAGTCAGCATTATTCAACACAACATAACTTCAACAAAAGTCAACATTTAGTTCATCAACACCATTTGTAATTTAACATAATTCAAAATAAATCCTTAAATCCCATTTCAACATTCCAAAACCAAGTTCATATCATTCATACCATTAATAGATTATTTCCCCAATTTTCCTTTCACATGATAGCATGAATTCCAATATTCATAACAAAGTTCATTCGCAAATTTTAAACATAATTTTCAAACATTTTCAAATTCTAATTAAACTTGAACACATATAATTCAATACCTCAATTTTATTATTCTATTTTCAATTTGGGCCAAATCATTGGGTATCATTCATTAATCAACCTAGGGTTTCAAGAAAGATGAGGATTTTTAACAAAAATTCACACTTCTTAAATCACCACTTTTAATTCCAATTTTCCCAATGATTCTACATCTAGGATTCACAATTCATCATTTTAACCCACCAATTTAACTTCCAACATCTCAAACTCTAAATCCCCAAATCTCATAATATGCCCTAGATGATAAAAATGAAGATTTTTGCATTAATATACTGAAGTTATTATAAATCTATCCATAGATGTAAGTATTGAGGAGATCTAGAACCCCTACCTCAAAGAACAAACAAAGGAGCGAGCTTGGATGAGATTCCACCTCAATTTCGAAATTCAATCGGTTGGAAATGTTGACCATTTCTTGTTCTCCATCCTTGATACAAGATCCATGGAGGATTTGTTGATAAAAGTGGAGGAAATCAAGGTTTTGGAAGCTAGGGTTTCGGACATGGAAGATGGGAGAAGAAGAGAGGAAAAGAAAATATAAGAAATGACTCAAAAATCACGTTTTTGAGCTGCTGTCCCGCACGTGCGCCGCATTTCCCGCACGTGCGGTCCTGCTTACAGCACCGATATGAAAACTTCAAACATACGTAACTCTCTCATCCGGACTCCGTTTTACGTCATTCTTGTGTCCAAATTGAAGCCCCGAAAATAATCTTTCCAATGGTTCTAACCTCACATCCAAATTCAAAGTGTGGAAAAAGAAAAGGGAAAAAGAGTGACGGCTGATCGTAGGCGAATTATTTGAATTAAAGTTTTTGGTCCAATCTTACTTTACCATCACATCACTACCTCAATCAATACCCCACAATAGATAAAAACATTCCAAATACACTATTAAGAATGTCGAAAATGAACGCATGCTCGAGCGGAGGGTAAAAATTTCAAGCCGATACAATAAAGGTCGCCATAACTCAGCAGATAATTATTTAATTTCGATAGATATAGTTGAATTAAAACACATTAACCCCTAATTAAATAAGGATAACTTTCTATACGCATTTTGGGGTCATTACACTTCCTTCCCATAATGTTCTTGCCATTCGACTTTCACCATTGGAATTGCTTTGTTCCGTAATTGCTTCACCTGTTGGTTCAAAATCTGAATTAGTTTCTCTTCATAGATCAAGTTGTCATCCAAGGTAATTTGATGATAGTTGATAATATAGAACGGGTCTTGTAGGTAACCCCATAACATTGCTACATGAAACACATTATGTATTTGCTCCATACTTGGTAGAAGAGCAATATGATAAGCTACCAGACCCACTCTTTCCAGAATTTGAAATGGACCTACATACCGGGGTGCTAACTTACCTTTCTTGTCGAATCTTGTGTGTTCTTTCATCGAGGTGACTTTCACAAAAATGTAATTACCCACCTCAAATTCTAGATCCCGTCGTCGATGATCCGCATAACTCTTTTGCCTACTTTGGGCAGTTTTCAATCTTTCTCGAATGATTTTGATTTTCTTCATCGTCAATTGTACAATTTCGGGCCCAAATAACAACCTATCACCGACTTTAGTCCAACACACTGGGAAGCGACACTTCCTCTCATACAAAGCTTCATAGGGTGCAATTCCTATGCTCGAGTGGTAACTATTATTGTATGCGAACTCTGTCAATGGTTGATAAGTTTCCCAACTCCGTTGGAAGTCCAAGACTCACATTCGGAGCATATCTTTCAATGTTTGTATTGTTCTCTTTGATTGACCATCAGTTTGGGGGTGGAATGTTGTACTAAATCTCAACTCCATTCCCATAGCATCCTGCAAACTCTACTAAAATCTTGATACGAATTTCGGGCCTCTATCGGATACAATCGAAACTAGAACACCATGTAACAACAGAATTTCATTCACATACACAGTAGCAAGCTTATCCACATTGGATTGAGTTTTCACAGGTAGGAAATGAGCTAATTTAGTTAGTCTATCAACAATAACCCATATAGAATTCATACCTCAGAGAGTTCGAGGTAAACCAACAATAAAATCCATCGTTAAATGTTCCTACTTCCACTATGGAATGGAGATAGGTTGAAGTAAACCCGCCTATCTTTGGTGTTCTGCTTTTACTTATTGATACTGCAAATATTTTGAAACAAATTCTTCAATTTTTTTCTTCATACCAAACCACTAAAAATTTTTCTTCAGATCTTAGAACATTTTGGTATTACCGGGATGCAATGCGAATTTAGACTTATGTGCTTCCCTCATAATCCTCTTAATTTCTAGCACATTTGGAATACACAATCTATCATTGAATTTTCAAAGGTGAACTCGGGCCTTGGCTTTGTTTCTAACTCATCACAAATGTTTCTCAGAAATTCATCTTCTACTTGCCTTTGCTTGATTTCCTTAATAAGTGCCAGTAGAGCTAACATCGCTGCTAACATTGCATCCAGACCATGTAGCATAATTTCCATATCTATTCTTTCCAAATCAAGTAGCAACTCTTTCCACCCGGTGAGCAAACTTGCCAAAGTCCTCGTACCTTTTCGGCTAAGAGCATCCGCAACTGTATTAGCTTTATCGGGGTGGTAATGGATTTGTAGATCATAATCTTTGATAAGCTCTAACCACCGTCTTTGTCACATATTCAATTCCTTTTGAGTAAAGAAATACTTGAGGCTTTTATGGTCGGTATAAACCTCACGTGGTGCCATACAAATAATGCTGCCATATCTTCAACACAAACACCACCATTGCTAACTCCAAGTCGTGTGTGGGGTAATTCTTTTCATGAGGCTTAAGTTGATGAGAAGCGTATGCAATAACCCTTCCATTTTGCATAAGTACACAGCCTAATCCTTTATACGAAGCATCGCTGTAAATTACAAATCCCTCGGTACCAAATGGTAGAGCAGGAACTGGTGTTGTAGTTAACCTTGTTTTTAACTCCTGAAAGGCAGATTCCCTTTGTTTTGACCACTCAAACGGAACACCCTTCTGGGTCAATTGGGCAAGCGGCACGGTAATTTTAGAAAAGTCTTTAACAAATCTCCGGTAGTACCCGGCTAAACCAAAGAAGCTACGCACCTCTGTCACATTTGTAGGAGTTGGCCAATTCGCAATAACTTTAATCTTGTGTGGGTCAACAAAAACACCCTCCTTATTTATTACATGTCCCAAAACCACCACTTTATGTAACCAAAATTCACACTTCTTCAATTTTGCATATAATTTCTTATCTCGAAGTGTTTGAAGAATCAATTGTAGATGGTTCTCATGAGCTTTCATATTTTTCGAATAAATAAGGATGTCATCAATAAACACAACTACAAATTCATCCAATTACTACTTAAAAACATGATTCATTAAATCCATGAAGGCCGCCAGTGCATTGGCAACCCCAAACAGCATAACCGAAAATTCATAATGCTCATATCGGGTTTAGAAAGTAATCTTTTCAGTATCTTTAGCTTTGACCTTCAGTTGATGATACCCGGATCACAGGTCTATCTTTTAAAAGACTTGGGCACCTTGGAGTTAATCAAATAAATCGTCGATTCTTGGCAAGGGATACTTATTCTTCACAATTACTTTATTGAGCTCCCGGTAATCCACACATAACTGAAGGGTCTCATCTTTTATCTTTACAAAAAGAACTGGTGCGCCCCAAGGAGAGATACTTGGGGCGAATAAATCCTTTATCATGGAGGTCTTTCAACTGTACCTTCAATTCTTTCATTTTAGCCGGTGACATTCTATAGGGAATTTTCGAAATAGGTTGAGTTCCCGGCACTACATCAATTGTAAATTCAATTTCACGATCCGTTAACTCTCCTGGTAACTCCTTCGAAAAAACATTGGGGAATTCACAGACAATTGGAGTTGTATCAACACATACTTCTCCTGGTTGCTCATTCAAAATGCTACACAAATACACCTGACAACCCTTTTGTAACAATTTACATGCTTTCACAACTAAGATCAAATAAGGTGGATGGATTATTCCATGGCTTGAAAAAATAAATTCAGGTTGTCCCGGAGGTCGGAAGACAACTTGTTTGGACATACAATCAATAGTCACATGGTATGTACTTCACCAATCCATCTCCAAAATTATGTCAAAATAAACCATGTCAATAGGTAACAAATTGGCATATAACCGAACATCCCCAATCAAGATTTCACATGTAAGATAAATAGACGCACATAACATGGAGTCCCCCAATAGTGAAGACACACACAAGACATAACGTAATGGTTCTAGGGGTCTATTCAAATGATTAGCAAATGTTTTTGACAAAAATGAGTGGATAGAACCCGAATCAAATAATATGTGAGCAGAGTGACCATTTATAGAAAATGTACTTGACACCACAGCCTCAGTATTCTACACATCACTAGGAATGAGGGCAAACACTCTTCCTTGTCTAGCAGTGTCTCTTATATTAGTGGGTTTTGCAGCTGCCTTTGTGGTTGGAGCTAGAGTTGAACCGGCTGAACTTGTAGTAGGTCTGTTCCTATTTTGTTGGTCTCTCTGAGGGCAATCCCTTACTAAATGACCCTTTTTTCCACACTTGAAGCATGCTCTCATTACACTGTAACAAATCCCACGATGTCTCTTTCCGCATTCCGGACAAACTGGTATCGAGTCACGAGTAGAGGCGGAAGTACTAGAGGTCCCCAAATTTGGTTTCTTACTTGGTGGCGCCACTGATCCCCTTGGTGCTTGAGTATTCTATCTCTTCCCTTTCCACTCGGAAATCTAATTTTGAGCAATAATATTACCCTCAGCCATTATTTCTCTTTTCAATACATAAAAATATGTAGCCAATTTTAAAACATTGATCCGGTCGCAAATGGCATTCCGTAATCCTCCTTCAAATTTTCTTGCCTTCTTGTAGTCCGTATCCACCATATGTGGTGCGAAACGGCTAATTCTGCAAATTGAGCTTCATACTCTACAACAGTCTTGTTCTTTTGTCTCAAGGTCTCAAACTTGGTCACTTTCTTATCTCGCATACACTGCGAAAAATATTTGTCATAGAAAAGCTCCAAAAATTGGGCCCAAGTCAACCCTTGGTGTTCAATTCTCGTAAGCATCCACCATCTACGTGCTTCATCTTCAAGAGTAAAGGCGGCAACTTGTACCTTCTCGGCTTCGGTGCATGGAAAGACCTTAAACAACTTCTCTATACCCAACACCCACACCTCTGCTTTCATTGGATCCATCCCCCCCCCTAAACAAAGGCGGTTTCATCTTCTTGAATTCTTTTGAAAGTGTAATTGTTCGGTCCTTGTAACTCGTCTTTTTCGCGCCCCTTTTCGAAAACTCAAAAAAAGTCCTACAGTTTGGACTCCCACGATTCTGAATCTAATCTCATAAGTGCAATGTGAAACTGATAATCATTAAAGAGTCGAAATCCGGCAAATCATTTTGGAAAATTGATTTTGAACCAAAAGTTCCAAACTTGGACTGCTTTGCTAGATACAGAGTCGTTGCCTAAAAATTTTATTTTTGGGGAAATTTAGGAAACCCATGACTTGTGCCAAAGGCCACGTGTTTGTCATCACCAAAGTTACCTCGGCTCGAGAACTTAGATACGAGAGGGGAAGGTTATGTGCTCTTGTTCCAGTTATTAAGCTAGCTTTACTATGTGATGCGCATAATCAAGTATAGACTAGTTTGCAAGACTTTGAACAATTCAACTCATGTTTGTTTGCGAAAATGGTTTGAATTTACCACCTCAAGTGGGTTTGAAGTTTGTGGATTTGCCACCAAACATAGTGGGCTTAAAACATGACTTGTCACTTAACAAAGTGGGCTTAAAATGCACATTTGTTGAATCGTTCCAATTCAAACAACAATCTTTCATCCACAGGCATTCATGCAGTTTACCAAATAAGCATTTAGCCTGGCAAGCATGCTAGACACGGCAACATTCACATTCATGCAATTATGCTAAAGCGTAAAAACTCATCTAGTACTCCAAGCCAAGAAAATATGAGTCAGAAAAATATGCATGATTCCTAACTATGCAAGATGCTTAATGCAACACATGCAATATGCAATTAATAGGCTCAGCTACTAATATGACATATGGATCGATTTGATAAGATGCGGTTAAACACGTATTCAAATAAGTATTGAAATAGCAATGCAGTTTGAATAATACGCCGAGCCTCGGTGCATGCAATACGAATGAATGGATGCAAGCATAAGGCATAAGGTATGCTAATCAAAACATGTCCCTAATCTAACCATCAAAAGAGATTAAATAGAAGGGAGAAAGACGTGG
Source organism: Camellia lanceoleosa (assembly GCA_025200525.1). Lineage (NCBI taxonomy): Eukaryota > Viridiplantae > Streptophyta > Magnoliopsida > Ericales > Theaceae > Camellia > Camellia lanceoleosa. Next base: position 57,137,927 of record CM045766.1, read on the forward strand.
GGTTGGAAAAGATATACATGCACGCACGCACACTTATTACAACATTATGCCCTCGCGAAGGAGGGTTCGAATGAATAAAGCTAACTAGCTAGCTAAACTAAGCTAATTATTACAAAACTTGAACTAATTAACTAACTATTCTAAGCTAATTAAGTAAAACAATTAAATAATTAACTAAGTTAATTAAATATTACAAAGCAAACTAATTAGCTAAATACTTAACTAATTAATTACAAAGCCACTAAGTTGATTAATTACAATATGAATTAATTAACTACTCTACTTAATTACAACATTAATTATTTAGCTACAACTAATTAATTAATCAATTTAAACAAATGTTCCCGGGAGGCGAGGGACGTCCAATGCATGCTCGGTTTCCACCCAAAGAACGCCCGCTGTTTTCCTTCCAATTGCCTCTGTTACACACCCTATGCATTGGTCCTCTTTCTCCAGATCAATTCTACTCTACTTGACAAGCCTTCTGCAAAATTTTCATTGGTGGCCGGCAGGCCAGAAGTGGTGGGCGGCTGACCACCAGCAAGGGGTGCCGTCTAACAATGGTGGCCTACCTGCCAGTGGCAATGGCCGGTCGGCCACTGGTGATGCTCCTTTTCTTGCTGCAACAGAGAGCAAACATGGCAAACAAGAGGCATTCTCACAGGTTGTTTATACTATGTATCATCCCTTATCATCAACGCAAGCTCAAAGAAGTGATACATTTGGCCCTTAAACCATCAACCAAGCAATTTCCATGCATGATGGCTAAGAGACCGAATTGTACAAGTTTAATGAGTGCAAAACAAGACTCAAGTGCCATCACCCTATCATGCATGATCAAGGGCAATGGAGACCTAGGAAAGTGGCACATTTCGTCACTTTTGAGTATGAAATGTCCCATTTTTCTTGTATTCAAATTAACGTCCAATTTGAACACATGCAATGCAACACAAAGAATGTTGGTCTCGCCACTTTTACTTGCCCATTTTGTTTACACATTTTAGTTACCAAATCATCTTTTAATCAATTAGTCCATTGGTGAGCATCTTCTAAGATGAAAGAAGTGTCAACCAAAGGATAATTTAAGGCAAGAGAGAGAACATGTCGTTGATAATGAACCCTCAAAGAGAAGTAAACCATTAAGCATGACCTCAATCTCAAGCTTAAAGGATCCCAAGCTTGAAACAACCCTCAAAAGCAAATGAAAGAGTGAAGCAAAGAGAGAGGTTGCAGAGTTTATAGTGCTGAAATGGAGTGAAAAACAACACCAAAAGATGCTATCAACTCAAACAAGAGGTATCTAAGACCCTAAAACACCAACTCGTGAGGACTATTGCACTATAACCATGCAAAACAAGACTCAACTGACCCAAACATCCCAAAATAGAGTTAAAGCAGGCTATTTCAGAGGCAAAAACATGTTGGACATGAGTTAAGTTAAGCTAGAAAAACATGCTAACATGTGAAGCTAACTAGGCATGCAAACAAGACACAAGGAGGGAAGGCTAACCCCTCCAAATTTGGACTTCAAATGAGTTTTTTGCCACTGAAAAACCTCTAAAATTTAGTCGTTAAAAGGCCCAAAAAAATTAGTTTGAAAGTGGTGAACAAAGGTACGAAAACTTTAAAAGTAAAGAAGCAAGAAGGGTGAACCACCACCTAACTAAAATGGCCTCAAACCACCACCTTTTAGGTCACAAAAACAGAGTTTTTTACAGTTCAAAATCAGACCAAAAATAGTTGAAAGAGATGGCAAAAGTGTGTTATACCTCTTGAAGGGATGACACAAATGAAGCAATAAATCAAGCCATGACCACCTTCTAAAGTTCAAAGAGGGTCACAAGTAACCTTAGCCCAAAGATAAGCAACTTTGGTTAAGGATTGATAGGCAAACTTGAAGTGTATCTACACTTGCATGCACAAAAGTTCAAGAGAGAGAGAATTTTACTTTTTAATTTTCTAGCCCTTTGCAATGGGGGAGAAGGTCCCATATTTATAGAAAAATAAGCTTTTAGTTGAGTTATATCAATCCATACACATGTATGGTGATCAAGCTGATTGTGCCAACAGCTGGAACAGCTGTCAAGAAAATATCTGCAAAAAAAAGTCATCAATGGCTGGCAGGCCACTAATGTAGCCGCCTGTCCACCAGTGATGGCCGACAGGCCACTTAGGTGACTGGCAACCACCAAGGGTTGCAAGCTAGAAGATGTTGGTCTAAAACAGGGCATAGAATGGATGGGGGTTTGAAGGCTTTAAGACAGGGCATTCCGCTGAGGACTTCGGGCACCAAAATAAGCACAAACAATCACAATCATTGTGTGCACCAATGATGACATCCAAGTCTTGAAGACGGTCAAAAATAGGGTGTCTACAATCCTCAACTTGATGGTCTTGCACCACTAGTGGTGGGATTGGCACCAATGACGGCGGTGGTAGTTGTTGTTATTGTTGTCTCATGGTTTCTTCCATTTCCATAATCATCTTTTCTAACCTATCCAGCTGGGTAGAGGTATAACCCTCCGAATCATTTATCCTTGTCCACACCATGATCTACATATCAACAAATTATAATACACACAGAAAGATACACAGGTATACATTGGTAATATTCATTTCATAATCCATGTCATTAGTCATTGCATATACAAATCATGTTACTATGTGTCATATTGTATGCATAAAGAAGTAACATGCATGTAACCTAAGTTTTTTCTAGACTCCTTAAAACTCAAAAGGACTCGTATGTGAGATAGCAACTCATGCTCTGATACCAACTGTCACGACCCAAACATGCCCCTAAAAGTTTGGGACATGACTGGCCTGTACTTAGGCCTCAAAATAAAAATTTCAACAATTATTTTATCCAATGACGGGGCCTAAAGCAGAAGCAAATATAATAACCAATCGAAACATCCATTGAGCAGTGCTTAAATGCCAGGACCTTAGTACACCATACCATATCTAGAGAAATCACATACACAATTCATAGTTCATATACAAACAAGTCAAAGTTATGCAAGTCAATACAAAAAGGTAATAACCCAACATTTACATATGGACAATGTATCTATTACAAGTCTCTAAAAACTTAACAAAATGTGACATGAACCCCACAAAAGGCAAAAGGCTTCACTTGGGAAGGCTTGACAAAAAAGGTCCAATAAAAGGCTCCTAGAGCTGACCTAGGGCTAGCCTCCAAGCTAGTCACCTACATAAATACATAAATACAAAGTGAGCAAGACTCAGTGAATCATAGCAATGTAAGGAGGTTCATGTGAATGAGCATAAGTCTTGAAGAATAGATTTATAAGTCATATGCCTATCTTATTCATAATCTCATTCCGAAACGGCCTCAGGCCCACATTAGACAGAACGGCCTTGGGCCCAACATATCAACAGCTGTTCTGAACATTATAGGGTAGATAAAACATCAGCATGTCTCCATCTCCCTCGGTCTTAGGCCATGAGTCATAACTAATCCATATTCTTATAGGGTAGATGGAACATCGGCATGTCTCCATCTCCCTTGGCCATAAGGCCAGGAGTCATAAGTAGTCCATATCACAACGGCCTCCGGCCCATCATTTATAACAGAAACAAAACGACCTCAGGTCTATCTCATATGCCATTGTTCAATCATTCCAATTATTCTAATCAAAACACAACTTATATCACATATTCCATTAGCGAGCAAACTATATAAAATATAAGCATGATACGTAAATAAGATATATCGTTACACTACTATTACTCACTATGATGTGATCGTGCAACGGTCCCTTCCGGTATGCGACCTACACATGGCACACAACTTGTAAGTAATTCACTTATCTTTAGCTTTTTCTCTTTAATCAGTTGTCCGATTTGTTAAATCTCCATTCATTTTTAAGCATTGCAAAAGGATCAAATGAACACATTAACAAATTCAGAGGGTCAAAAAGAGCAAAAGAAGTTGACAGAAAGTTTTTCCATTGCCCGCACTTGCGAAAGTCCCCCATCGCACGTACGGAGAGGTGTGCTACACATGTGGCTCTGCACGTGCTTTTATTTCATGATGCTCAATCTGCCTCCCTTGTTTTTTGCACGTGCGGCTATGAGCCCTGAACGTGCAGTCCAAGGCTTTGTTTGAGCAGTCCAAAATTTATCAAAAATCCAACTTTCCAAATACATTTCTAAGGTGGAATACAAGCAATTTCCCTACATTATCATAAGAACATAATAACATGAATCTCAAACTTAAATAGATCATAACTCATTTTACTGGAACCTATACAACTCAAATGATCACATTTCCTTCCATTCTTTCATATTTTCATGGTTAATCGAAAATAGATACAAACATATATATATATATATATCTATGAGCTCAAAGCATGCAAAAACTAAGATTTAGGAGGTTATTCTTCTCAAGCTAACTCAAGACAACTTAAAATATAATAATCAACGCTCTAATCAAATAAAAACAATGAATTTTTATGACTTCCATGGATATTCACTCAAGCAAGATGATTATTTCAAAACCCTAAGTTAGGTAAGTGGAAAACTTCATTTTTGAAGCTTGATGCTAATCAACTGGAGAGAGATTTAGGATATTTTAGTTGATTTACACATACCTTGAACTCTATTCTTCAAATCCCCTTCCAAAATCCTCTATCTCCAAGCTCTCAGTTAATCTTTTCTTCATTTCTCTCTTTTCTTTCCTTTTCTTTCTCTAGAACTCTCCCAGGAGATATTTTTAGTGTTGTGTTGAGACTAAGTCATCTAAGGTTCATATATATGACCCTTATATCTATCAAGGCTTGCTAGTTAAGTTTAATTAAGACTTGAGCCTAAATAATTCCAATTAATTTGTTACGAATCAAATTTTTACAGAACTTCATATTTTGTTCTAAAAATTATGCTAATCATAACTGTAAAGTCAATTTCAATTTATTGCGCCTCTAAGGCTTTCAATTTACCGTCCAAAGGTCATAATCTCAATAGATTTTCTCATAACCGACAGATATAATTTCATAATCATATAATTCACACAGTTAAACACAATTCCACATGAAATTTCACATCAAACATGTAATCACACATATAATTAAAGACTTAAAGCATAAAGAGGGTCGGGTTATTACATGATGTACCCTACCCGTGCCAATAAATATCTAGACAAATCTGTCACTAAGTGGTCGACTGACTAGACAGAAAGTTGCCCATTTTGCTCTGGTGCCTGATGGGACCAAAATAGTTCGCGAAAATAGGCTTAGGGTGGAGAGTAAAGCACAAATTCCATCATTTTTACTGAGGATTTTGGAAAAAATACATTCTTATTTTCATCATCGGGTAATTAAAAGAAAGTGCCCAAGTCTTAGGACCGGTCAACATCTTCATTTAGAACCTTAGGCTCAACGTTGCAACAGACTCAATAGAAAAAGAGAAAACAAAAGAAGACCCTGACATCTCAAACAAACTCGTAGCTAACTCCAACCTCACAAGCCCATTTGATTCAGATTCAATAACCAATTCAGAACTCCCAATAAAACTTTTTTCAACAGGCCAATCTACTTGCAAGCCTTTCACTACATCCATGATGAAGCTTTAGCAATCAACAGGTGATTCGTCCTTGATCACATAAATGGTCATATTCTCCAACTTCTTTGGTTCAACACTAGTATCAAATTCTTTCAGCAAGTTAGCTAGTGTTAAACCCAAGACTTCTTCTGTACTGCTTTCTGAGTTGATATCTTTGTCTTGGTCGTCATCAATATTGTGACGCACCTAATTGTTGTCATTGTCGGAGAGCTGATGACCAAAGAGGATCTTGAACTCGGGGTATCTCTTCTTTTCCACTTGGTCAATCCATGGTTCAGAAAACCCACAAAAAAGGAAATCCTCTCCTTCCTAGACAAAGTACCTATCTAGGGTTCCACGAATTGGCTTATGGACCAACTCAAACTGATGCCCGATTCTCTTTACCTTGATCCTCTCCCTAATCTCTTCATTTTTCATTTCCAATCAGCTTCTGTAGGTGCATACCCTCAGTTCGAATGCATGCGGGTTATGAGATACTTTATTGGCTGTGGTGGCCCCTTTCTTGCCACTTTTTCCCAACCCTATCCTAGGAATGACCCAGTTTACTCATGAAGTAGATTGACTGGGCGCTGATGTATGCCCCTTTGTTCTCTGCCGTGATCATTTGAACCAATTGAGCTTCTGCCAATGTAAAGCCTGAGAGGAACACATCTTCCTCACCATGTTGTATCTCTAACAATGGCGTTGTGATTTCTAGAGGAGAATGAATGGATGAATTTCTAAATACAGTGGCGATTCCTCCATCATACGGGTATTTTACCAGTTGATGCATCGTGGATAATACAGCTTTCATCTGATGAAGCCAGGGCCTTCCCAATAGCGAGTTGAATGTTGCGATCCAGCTTCTTGCTCAGATGGACCCATTGTTATTTGCACTTAGATTGTCCCTATAACCTCTCGACTAGTATTGTTTTAATCCCAAATCAACTGAGTAGTGGGTGTAAAATCTACCGGCTTTAGCCCTATTGCACAAGTAGTATGCAAAGGACAAACATTGACGGCTGATCTGGTGTCAATCAAAATGATCGAGATCCATTTCTTTCTATACTCTAGTGATACATATAGAGGCTTATTGTGTCTTGATCCTTCCAGTGGTAGCTCTTTATTGGAGAAGGCCATCACGGGAACTGTTTCTCTTGGGGTGATTAGCGACATAAGTCATTCCGAAGTTGTGTTAATTGACAACTTAGCCTTGCTTAAGGCTGACAACATCGCCTGTTGGTGTTCTTGGGAAGCCATGAGAAGTCCTCAGATGGAAGTGTTTGCCTGAATCTTTTTCAGTTGTTTTAGAACTAGGTCTTCTTCCTCCTCTTTCTGTTTCTCTTTCTCCTTCTCCTTCTCAGCTTCTTTGTCTTTGCCTGCAGACTCTCCTTAGTCTTGGTGTAGAGGCTTGAAGTAATGCCCACTCCTAGTCAAATGATCAATTTTTTCTGAGTACTAAGTCTCATCAGGCACATTGCTTCTCCATTCATCATCAGTGTGGACGAGTTGCAGGTCATTATCATCCCAACATTCGGCTTTGGTGACCAAAAGGGAATTGTCAGGATTTACTCAAATCATCCCCACATTATACTCTAGTTGGCTTTTTGGTTCTTTTTCTTTCTCTTTAGAACCCTTTCCTTTACTATTGTCTTCAAATTTTTTGGTGTCGATTTTCGGTTCATCCCATTTTCTCTCGATTTCCCCTTCACCACTACTTGATCAATCATATTTGGCATTGGAATTTCTCAGATTCTACCATCCAAGGTCTAATTCTTCAAAGAACTGAAAATTGGCCAAGTCCTCCTCGAGGTCAGCCAAGTCATCCAATCCCTATTCAAGTACATATTCTCTAACAGCATTGATAGAAAATGAGTTAGGCAGAACAACCTCAGGCGTCAGTTGACCAATGGATACAATATACTTGCTAGGATCATATCCTTCCTCTAGTAGTTTTCTAGTCTCAATCATAAGTACTTCGGCTATTTCCTTTTGGTTTCTACCACTACCACTATAGGGCTGTCAAGTTTTGGCAGGGTTGGAGGTGCATCCATCATGCACAGATCAGTGCCCTTGGGAATGTGTACCTCGAGTTAGGTAGATGTGAGGGTGTGATGTAAATGCTGGGGTTAAAAGTAGGCGATAGTGTATGGATAAAGTTAAGACGGTGATGTGGTGAGATTTTGTCATGGGATGGCAATGGGTTGGTAGGGACATTGGGTTTTGGTGGCTGTGGGGAAGCTATGATTTTGTTATTAATGAGATCTTGAATCTCATGACAGAGACGAAAACAATAGTCGGTATCATGTCCAAGCTATTGGTGAAAGGCACAGTATTTGGCAGGGTCATGTTTGATTGGGAGAGGATCTGGAAAAGGTCGTGGGTCAAGAGGTTTGAGATACCCTTTTCCTATCAAGATTTTCATGGCTTTGGTAAGGGACATTTGGAAAGGGCTGAAGGTTCCGGTTGTGGTTTGGGTTGAGTTTGTTATATGTGGACCGACGTTGGCAAAGGAGTTGACTATTTTGATGGTGGTGGTAGTGATTTAGTTAACCTTAGAAGGTTTTTAAGCCATGCTACTACTGGTGGCAGTGTTTAGATTGTGGCTAAAGGTCTTCCGTACAAGTTCTTTGTCATCTACTTTAATTCACTGTTTGATGGCGCCCTCTATCTGGACCCCCATTTCATGTAGCTCTTTGAAAGTGAAAAGTGGAAGGACTATCATTTTCTACAATATTTTTCCATGCAGATTTCTAACTACAATACATATTTGATCTTTCTCTAGCAGTCTGTTAGTCATTATCGTCGCCTTGGCCCTCCATCTAGTAATGAAGGCTACAAGGCCTTCATTTGGTTCCTGCCGGGTTGCTTCTAACTCTAGGGTAGTCACTTCAATCTAAGTGTTGTATGCATATTGGGTGATGAAAGCCTCAGCCAATTCTTCCCAACTTTGTTTCACCGAATCTTCTAGCTTGGCATACCAGATGACAGTCACTTCTGATAGAGCTCGTCCGAATATAGATAGCTTTTGCGGATGAGTCAAACCCATAGGCTTTAGAACATCAGAAAATTAGCGAGTATGCACCATAGGGTCATCAGATCCATCAAATATATCAATCAGTGGCATCTTAAATTGTTCAAGCAACTTGCTAGCTGTTTTTGTGTACCCATCTTCGATGACTGGGATAAAGTTGATTCCCTGCGACCTTTTAAACAATTTTTCCAACTTGGCTAGTTTTAGCATGGTCAGATCAAACTCATTTGTTTTTAGGGAAAATAGCCCTGCCATTGGTTATGGAAGGGAAAAATGTCCTCCCGATAATTGCACAGGAACCCTCAGGTCTTCTGGTAAGTTGGGTTTAAGAAATTCCTTAGCTAGTGAAGGTAGGATTGGATGAGTCACCGAAGGTGGTTGAGTAGCGGATGCCCCAGGTGGGCATCGCAAATCAATAAGAGCATCACCATGGTTAGCAACCGTATTGGCAATAGCATACATGTTTCATTGAAGGGCCAACAACATGTCCACTATATTTTCTTGAACTTGAGCCATCACTAATTTTGGTAAATTGAGCAAGGATGATCTAGCTAGTGAAGAAGGGTACTTTGGACAGTTGATGAGGCTTTTGCTTTTCTTCTTCTTCTTCTTCTTCTTCTTCTTCTTTTTCTTATTCTTCTTCTTCTTATTCTTGTAATTGGTGGCAAAGAAACTAACACTAGCTATCCTTGAACCAAATCTGTAGTCTTATAGAGTCTACCAAGGCGAGTCCATAGAACTTGAGGGATATTAGACCATTCTAAAGCTATGGTGCCACACTACTTTGCAAAAATAAAATGGAACCCCCAATCAAATTTCAGCAGCATTCTGGCTCAACTGATTATTGCTAATTCATGCTAAAAAACTGAACTTAACCCCACAAACTAAGATGCCTAAACCACTCTTCTGAATTTGAGAATCTCTATATAGATCCCATATATTCCACATAGCACACAACAAGAAAGAGAACAAACACCCCTATGGGGTATAGGGTTACCATGTCTTAACTTTGAAATGATCTAGGGTTGCACTATTCAAACAAGTGGTATCATATATCCTGGAAATGGGAGAGCATCCCGTCCTAATTTTGGAACGTACTATGGCTCACTATATGCAGAAGGTCGGCTCTACTCTAGGGGTTGAATTCAAGGTGACGTTACAAAAGAGTCCTTGGGTAATAACTAGTGAAGATCCCAGGAAGTCAAACAAAGTCAATATAGCCTCTCTTTGAAGTTCGAGAATCTTAGATAGTAGAGCTACCTTTTTTTATAGATCTTGAAAGGTTATTAACACAAGGTCCCAAAAGTGACATGAAGATAGGTATATTGTCACAAAAAGCTTGCCTGTGCTCCTACCAGTATCTGGCCAACACAGAGACTTTAATTGCACCAATGCATACAATGCAATGAACATGTAAGTGAAAATAAAGTTCATATTATGGCGTTCGAGTCAAGGTTTCATAAAATCCCTAGCAAAGTCACCAAAAACTATAACACGTCCAAGGGGTACCCGTGCGCGTTAAACAGTTCGGACATTTGACTTTTTTGATCTAGTCTCACGAGTGCAATATAAAACATAGATATGAGTCCAGATTTGACAACTTCTATAGAAAATTCATTTTATTGCAAAATCATTGCCAGAAATGGAGTATATCACCAAATCATAGAGTTACCACCTAATTTTTGAAAAAAAATAATTAAGAAACCCATGACTCCTGCCATGGCCATGGTTCGTTGTAACCAAAGATATTTGGCTTGGAACCTTAGGTATGAGAGGGAAAGGTTATTAATTGAGCACCCCCACTCACCCGGTCAAAGATCGGCCTCTACTAAACCATGATATGAATTTTATTAACTTATATGTACATATCCTGATTATTTAATAAATTCTAAAAATTATTACTATGTGAAGCATACAAATATAGACTATATCATTCATTTCAGAATAACTTCATTTCATGTATTTTGAAAGAGTTGAAGATATATAACTCAAAGAAATTGAGTTTATAAACATGAAAATCAATATCATTCTAAATTAAGCGACATAACCTCCATCCACTGGCATTCATATAGTTATATCAAGTAAGTAAGTAGCCACATGGTAGGATCCTTAAACATAGTAAGAAAAACATGCAAAAGTGGGATGCTAAAGTATAAAAATTTACATATTTACTGACGTCCCTCGAACAGTTACAAAACAAAGTTAGCGAAATATATGTGATCTTATATATAAAATCCTAATGCAATTCACACATGAGATGCAACTAAAGATTCGGCTTCTAATATATGACATGTGAATCATCTCAAAAACATGAGCTAGCGCACATAATCACACATAGGAATTGAATAAATCTACAAATGCAAACTTATCCGAATCAAGATGAATGGAACATGGATGCAAATCATGGATATGATTAAAAATAAAATATGATGCATATTCACAAAGGAAAGCAAGTAAAAGAATGGGATAGAGAGAAGCGGGGTGAGAAATTATTATAACACTTTGAATAAATAAATTACAAACCAAATGAGAGAGGGAGGAGAAAAATATTACAACAAGATAAAAAAGATCCTCACAAAACTCTCAAATGAAAAGAAAATAAAAGTTTCATGTGCCTTGAAGAATTGGAATGTTGAACACTGGAAGACTACTCTATTTCTTCCAAAACAAGTTAGTCAGCTGACCAACTAGGTCGGCCGGCCAACTAGGCCAAACAAAATCTGTTTTGTTGCAACATTGAGAAAAGAACAACTAAAGAATGTGTAGGCGGCTCAACCAACCACTTCTGATTAGATTGCAACAAAACTAATATAAAACTAAAGCAATAATACAAATACAAGATAGAAAGTGCAAGAAAATGAAAGAATCGAAAACTAACCACTTCCGGTTAGATTACAACAAAACAATATGAAACGAAAGCAATAAAACAAATATAAGATAGAAAATACAAGAAAATGAAAGGATTGAAAATTCATCTTTCAAAGAAACATTGAACTTCTTAATTTCCAAACTTCCTCTTGATCACCCTGAAGGTTGTGAATTACGATCTCAATCCTTAATTCAAGAGCTTAGAATTTGAGCTAGAGGGAGGCTCGTGGACAATTGTGTTGATCAATCTTTAATCTTCTTCAACTTGGTAAGAATTAGTTTCTCTTTGATCAAAGCTTTAGGACTTGGTTCCTGAGTGGTTTTTCCAAGGAAAGATGAGATATATAGAGGCTAGGTAACTTCACTACTTTGACAAGACAATCTCCTGTTTTCAAAGCTTACTTTCCTTTCTCAAACTCTAATTCAAACTCAACATTCTCTCTACACTTCTTCTCTCAAATTCATCTGCTAAAACTCAAGACTTGAGTTATCCTTATATAGCCAATGCAAGTGGAGCAATGGTAAAAAATAAAGTAGAGAACTAATGGAGCATTTAGGGAAGATAATGGAGCTAATGAAGCACCAAAATAAAGTTAATGCATGACAAAAATAGAGCATTACTTTCAATGGATCAAGCACTAGGCAATGGAGGTGGAGTATACATGCATTCAATACATAAATGGGTCAAAAAATGGGGTTGTGAAGTCCCCTACCCGAACCAACAAAAATCTAGGCAAATCTGTCACTGGGTGGTCGACCGGCTAGACAACCGAGTGGTCAATCGGCCAGAGAGAAAGTTGGCCATTTTGCTTCGGTTCAGTCCAACTTTGCTCCAGTGCCCGATGGGACCTAAACACTTGGCCAAAATAGGCTTAGGATGGAGAGTAAAGCTCAAAATCCATCTTTTTTACTGAGCATTTTGTCAAAAAACACATTCATATTTTCATTATCGAGTAATCAAAATAAAGCGCCTAAGTCTTAGGGCTAGTCAAAATGGGGTGTCTACAGATATATTCTCTATTCGGGGGTTAAGTATTTCACAAGTGTATTTTCGAACCCTAATGCGGCACGGGAGGTATTCTGGCTACTTAGCCAAGTTGAGAGGTATAAGGGTGGCAGCAAGGGTTTCACATATGGAAAGTATCCCTGGAAGCCCATTCCTTAGGATAGATAGTGATGTCACTATTCGTATATGTAACCTAGGTGCGTGGGCATCATTGGTAATTGTGCAGTATACGATACATTGGTATTTGTATAACCAATGGGGAGTCAAAATTTTTCGTGGCCAGTGTTAGTGGTTGGGCATGAACGACATTCCGCAGTGAATTTCTTAGAACTAACTTGATTGACCGTTATTCTTAAGAACTGAAATTTACTTTAAGGTTTGCTCGATTATTACTTCTGCTATATATTATGATCATGTCATTATTGTGTATTGGATTAGAAAATTGGGCGTGTTTATTGGGCGTTCCAAGCTCATGGTGTTTCATGGTAAGTATCGCGGAGGCCTACCAAGATGAAGGAGAGTCGGAAACTGTCAAAGATTTTTGGCTATTGTAGACAATAGTAGAGTGTCCTTTTGTTTAATGTCCATCCAAAATTGTATTATTCTTTTGGAAATGTAATGGAACATCTGGTCTGTGGCTAAGTATGACTTTGTAATTGTTCACCTGCTTATATATTCACATATATATATATATATATTTGTACTTCTAAATTTCTACCTTTAAGTCTATTGGTTGAGACCTTGTAAGATTTGTCAAAATGATAGCTTTGTTATCTAAAGAGATTGGACATCGAAGGGAGGTTATATTGACTCCTCCGATCTTTCCTAGAATCTTACTGGGCTATTGGCTAAAGGACTCATTAGTGACATCTCCTTAACCTAATATATGTGTAGTTTGGACATTTTGCTCTAGCATGTCTTTATGGACAAAATATTTTAAAATGCACTTTTAGACAAACAAAATTTAAATTATGATTTATGGACTGAGTGTCCAAAATTTCATTAGTTCATGTAATTTACTTGCACATAGACTATAAAGTGTAAATGGTTTGATTCAATCGGAGTTACAAGCAAAACCGTGTGAGTGAACTTATTTATTTATAAGTTCTGAGTAAATTGATTTTTTTTTTTTTTTGGGTAAAAAAACATTTTACCCCCTTATGGTTTGACACTGAAACACTTTCTCCCACTTTAGTTTGAATATATGCAATTTTTTCTAGGGCTAAGCAAGGAATCCGTGAAATCCGTAATCCGATCCAATCCAGTCCAATCCCATAGGTTTGGATTGGTTTTTTGAATCCGTGGTTCGGTCACGGATTGAAGAATTAAAAATCTGTAGTCCACGGATTGACTCCGGATTGAATCCCACGGTTCTGGATTGGAACTGATCCGGACCGTATACAAATTGTCTATATTTTTATTATACATCCTCCCCTATAGTATCTTCTCTTATTCCATATAAAGCATAAACTCAAACCTAAACCTGCATAATATTGTTATTTAATTATGTGAATCCATGGTCCTAAACTGATCCAATCCGTATTTAAATGGATTGGTTCGGATTGGTTCCATGATTTAAACGGATTGGATTGGTTCCAATTTTTCAGGAACCGGAAATAACGGATTGGTCCTGGTTTTACCCCAATCCGGTCCAATCCGGACCATGCTCACCCCTAAATTTTTCCTTTATAGTTTTGGACTAATATACAAGCAAGACATCATTTATGGTATACATTAAAGAGACTAATTTACCCTTACATAAAAAGACTACTCTCTCTCTCTCTCTCTCTCTCTCTCTCTCTCTCTCTCATACATATAATTTTCTATATTAATCACATATTTAGCAAATTAAATAATAAATTAACTTAAACACCCTAACCCATTACCATAAAATTACCTTAATTTTTTAACCTACTTTTTTTATTTAATAACATTTAAACCCCCCCCCCCCCCCCAAAAAAAAAAAAAACACACACACACATACACACAACAAATTAAACTAAACACCCTAATTTATTACCATAAAGCTAACTTATTTAATATTATTTTAAATTAAACATATACGTATACATATACAAATTATTAATGAATTTAACTGCCTTAATTTATTATCATAAAATTACCTTAATTAATTTTTAACTTAATTTCTTATTTAATAACATTTTAAATTATATATACAAACACCTACCTTTTTTTAATTTTAATTTTTAATTTGTCTAATTTTGTTTCTACTATTGTTCAAATTGTTAGGAACATTGCAATATCTACTACTAATTGCCTCTCTTTTTTAATTTTTAATTTTATTAAATAAAAAGGGTGAACAATAAAAAAAAAACTATATTAAGATAATTTTATGATTTCATTTTATGGTAATAAAGGTGTTTAGATTAATTTATGGTTTAATTATATATATAGACATATATATTTGTATATATAATTAAAAATGTTATTAAATAATAAATTAAGTTAAAAAGTTAAACATTTATTAAGGTATTTTTATTGTAATAAATTAAGGTAGTTAGATTAATTTATAATTTTATTTGTTGTAAGTAACAACCTATGTAATGTCATTTTCTTATTTAGTGAATAATAACGTCATTTTGGTCTTTTGGACAAACCATTTTTGGAGGGAAAAGCATCAAACGGAGGCATATTTGCGCATTAGGCGCGTCTAGCACACCTCTAGTTTGTTTGGACGAAAAAGATAACAGTTGCACATCAGTCCAAAATCACGGAGGATATGTCTGCATATATTCAAACCACAGGGGTAAAGTGCTTTTTAACCCCTTTTTTTTATTTTTATTTTTATTTTTAAACGTATTTGTGTCTTGTTTTAATAATGAGAACATTTTAAGACTTTTTATACGTGTTTTGTGTCTATAGAATAATCATTTGATACTAGTAATGACACTAAAAAACTTATCAAAATGATAAATTATTGAGACATTTTAACTTTTACTTGTGAATTTTGATATTTTTTGATTTTTTTATTTTAACTAAGTCAATTTTATTTTTATTTTTATGCACACACCTTCCCCTATTCACTCGCAAACAACATTTTTTGTTCCGGCCTTGATTGGGGTTGAAGAAGAATTTAGTACTGAATCAAACCTTTTCATTTTTGATAATTGAGAAACTGAAATAGATTGTATGTAATGGTTTGATTTTGCCAGTTTTGTTAGTTTTTTTTTTTTTTTTTTTTTTATCGACAAATAAAATCTTTATTGATAAAACATACAAAGTATGAAAGATTACATCAACAAAGAGGAGCTTGGGGCTAGAAAAGCACCAAGCGCCAGTTGGTGAGAAACTAACAAAAAGAGAGAAAGAGAAAGGACAACAAACAGAAGCAAAAACACAGAGCCAATCCCAAGCAAAATCCTCACTAAACACAGAGCCATATCCTCACACAGAAGTAGACATTACCCATTTCTGGTCAATTCAATCCTCACTAAACCAGTCATCCATTTCTGATCAAGTTCAGAGCCACAGCCTACCTATACAATTCAACCCATTTGTCTTCAGATGATCGCAAAAACAGAACAAAACGAGTGACACAGAATAGCCTTCTCATTTCTGAAGCAGAAGCAATTAACCAGATGAAACAATTGACCAGCCTTCCCATTTCCAGGTGAAGACAATTAGCCAGCCTACCCATTTACATTCCAAATGAAAACATCAAATATACTTCAAATTGCAGAACAAGCTTCAGAACAAGCAGACTGCACAACAGATATAGCACACCAAAACCCAGAGTACACAGACTACTAGCAAATTCAACACTATAACACACCTCAGTTCCTCGCACAGATGCAAAGCTTCTCAGAACATCACATAACAGAACACTTGCCTCTTACCATGCAAGCCATTCGGCCAGAGCACAGACCAAACAACCCTTACAACATCATCTGATCTGATAAAGACCAAACATAGCATATGCAGCAGAAGGACTCCAAACATAGCAGAATAACAGATTCAACAGATGAACTCCAAGAACACCCAACAGTAATCAAGCTCACTATGGAGACCCACCAAAGCACCCAACGGATGCAACCCACCAAAGAGCACCTAGCAGCAACCAATCTCACCCAACACAAAACACCCCATAGAGAAGCAGACTAGCAGATTAAAGCAGAAGTAAATAGACTAGCAAATCAAAAGGTAAAGACCAACTGTGGATTCAGGAATGAAAATTGATTTGATTCCATTTGAAAACTAAATCATCAATAGAGAATGGGAAGTTCTTAATAGATGTTTTCAACCAAAAAGCTGCCCTGATTTTGATTAATTCACACAGACCTAATAAATTAGGTTGAATCTCAGAGAAGACACATTCGTTCCTGTGCTTCCAAAGAGACCACAGAATAATAAAGGGAAAGTCTCTCCAAATAAGCCTAACAAAGCTCTTCAATCTAACACCCAACCACCAATTGAGAAGGCCTTCCACAGAGTTATTAATGCACCAGTAGAACCCCCAATCAAGAATAAAAGAAGACCAGATCTGCCAAGAAAAGGGGCAAAGAAGCAGAACATGAACTGCAGATTCAGATTCAGTTCTGCAGAAGAGGCAAAGAATGGAAACACTTCTGTCCAGAATGCCAATTCTCTGCAAAAATTCTGCAGATTTGACTTTGTTTTTCCATGCCAGCCAACAAAAAAAATGAAACCTTGGGGGGAGTGGTTCTATTCCAAATGGATTTACAGATTCTGAGATTGGGGCCGAAATTAGAGCTACTAAGGGAGTAAAGAGAGGACACAGAGAACTCACTATTACTTGTAGATGTGCAAGCCCAGGACAAACAATTTGCTCTATCAAGACTCAGAGAAGGAACTGAGGAAAGGACACCAAGCAATCTAGCTTCTTCAGCCAATTCCCATACATATAACACTCTTCTATGGGGTAAAATCCAGTCACTTGAGCTGATTTTTCTTGCAAAGAATTGGTAAAGAGATCCTTCTTTATCAGTTGAGAGATTAAAGAGATGTGGAAAATCTATCTTAAGACAAGAGTTACCACACCACCTATCATGCCAAAATTTGATTCTATTTCCATTTCCCACTTTAATAATGCAGTTGCCCAAGTAGAAGTTATAAATAATACTGCTATGAGACCCAATGGAGATGATGTCCTTCTACAGTCTGGAATGTTTGTAAGAGGACTTCATTGGTGGAAACCAACACAGCTCATCAATCTTATATTTACTACAGATAGCTCTCCTCCAAAGAGCATTGATTTGAGTTCCAAATTTCCACCACCATTTGAGTAGCAAGCAAGCATTGACATCTCTGATCCTTCGGATACCCAGCCCCCCTTGATCTGTGCTCCTTGTGACCTCTACCCATTTCACAAGGTGAACTTTCCTTTTAATGGCATTACCACCCCATAAAAGGTTAGCCTCAATCTTTTCAATATCTCTAGCCACACCTTCAGGCATCTTCAATAAAGAAAGAAAGTACACTGGTAGACTGGATAAAGTAGACTTGATCAAAGTTAGTCTTCCTGCAAATGACAACATTTTCCTCTTCCACCCAGAAAGTCTAGCTTTAAATTTGTCAATCACAGGCTTCCAAGTAGATTTTCTACTAGGGTTAGCACCAAGGGGCAGCCCCAAAAATTTGATAGGAAGGTTATGCACTTTACAATTTAAAAGCCTTGCAAAAGAGGGCAGAAGTGCATCATCCACACCAACACCACACACCACACTTTTGTGAAAATTAATTCTGAGACCAGAGAGAACTTCAAAGCATCTAAGAATTCTTTTGACTAGGACCATTTGATCCCAATCTGCTTCAGAAAAAAGAATTGAGTCATCGGCAAACTGTAGGTGAGATAAGAGAACATCATTAGCCCCAACTAGCACACCTTTGAGAATGCCAAGATTAAGTGCTCTACCCAGAAGTATATTAAGCTTTTCAGATACTATATTGAACAAGAAAGGTGAAAGCGGATCACCCTGCCTAAGACCTCGTTGAGGTGAGAATTCCTTTGTTGGTGATCTATTCACAAGAATCGAAATTCTAGCTGTAGAGACACACGCTTTCATCCAGGAAGTCCATTGAGATCCAAAACCAAAACTAGACAACAATGAAAATAGGAATTCCCAATTTACAGAGTCAAAGGCTTTTTTAAAATCCAACTTTAAAATCAGGCCTTGTTTCTTGGCTTTCTTCCATCCATCTACCACTTCATTGGCAATGAATACCTCATCAATGATAATTCTCCCACCTATAAAAGCTGTTTGAGTTTCACCAATAATAGTGGGTAACACTAGCTTCAATCTATGTGTTAGCACTTTTGCCAAAATTTTGTATAAAGAACTCACATGCCTAATGGGTCGATACTCAGACAGATTAATGGGATTTTTCAACTTAGGGATGAGAGTAATAAACGTACTATTAATACCATATGTGAGCCTACTATTCTGATGGAATTCTTGAAAAAAAATTGCATAATCTGAGGCTTCAAGATCTTCCAAAATTTCTGACAGCACAACAGATTGAACCCATCAAGGCCTGGGGCTTTGTTGCTATTGCAATCTTTAATTGCAGCTAAAACCTCAGCTTTAGTGAACTCTGGAACAAGGAAATGAGAAATAGAATCTGCCTCTATAGTCTTGAACACCCCTCCCAAAACAGGTCTTTTAATCCAATCCTCGGTAAAATGAGTCTTGAAATGTTGAAAAACCTCATGCTTGACCCTGCTAGGCTCCTCATGGGACACTCCATTGATAGTAATAGAGTTAAGCAGATTTCTACTCTATCTGAGGTTGGCAGAGACATGAAAGAACCTAGTATTCCTATCCCCATTCAAAGTCCAGTTCAGTTTGGACTTTTGATGCCATAACCACTCCACCATTCTGTAAAGCTTCCACACTTCTTGTCTGACCATTCTTCTTCGTATCTTTTCTGAATCTAGCAGTGCTCTATCCTTTGCCATAATATCCAATGTATGCAACTCCTCCTCTGAAGCCTTAAGTTTGGATGTGACATTACCAAACACCTCAATATTCCATTTTTTTTAATTCCATCTTTAGGTACTTGAATTTTTGAATAAGCTTGAATCCTGCCCACCCAGAGAAAGAACTGTTGTTCCAACAATTGATAAAGAGGTCTGAGAAGCTTGGGTGTAAGGTCCAAGCGTTTAAAAATCTGAAAAGACGAGGCCCCCAATCTCTTTCATCTTCCATCATCAACAAAGGGCAGTGACCTGAAATTAATCTAGGTAGGCCCCAAAGCTTCATTCTAAAGTTGACCATCCACTCTGGACTGAGTAAGACTCTATCAATACGGCTCCACTTCTCAGAATCCTGGGTGTTACACCAAGTGAATTTCCTTCCATACAGAGGTAGATCATTGAGCTCACATTTCCCAATAAAATCATTCAATTGTTTCATCCCCTTGTCTCTTCTGGAACAGCCTACCCTCTCCCCCAATATGTCTGATCTCATTGAAGTCACCTCTCATGCACCAAGGATCAGGAAAAAAGACCTTGAGCTTTAATATATCTTCCCAAAAATTGGCTCTAGCACTAACATCATTGGGTGCATATATGTTCAACAAAACACAATTAAAGGAGTTGTATAGAGAGCTAGAGAGTAATATGTACGTCCTATTGCAGCAGTAGCCAGATAGTTGGAAAACAGCAGGATCCCAAATGCATAGGAGCCCACCCGCAGATCCATCAGGGTCTACAGACATATATTCCGTGTTTCTACTTCCCCAAAGCCCCCTTACAACATTTTCTGAAACCACTGTTTTCTTGGTCTCTTGAAAGAAAGCAATATCAATAAGTCTATCCTTTAGAAGGCATTTGATTCTATCATTTTTCTCAGGTTTTCCCAAACCCCTAATATTTCAGGAGAGTAACTTCATCAAGAAACAAAGAGATACACTCAAGGCACCCATCTACAGCATATTACTGCTGAGCCTTCCCATCCTTGATAATTATCTCTTGGTCTTGAAACTCTAGATCAATGATCTTGCTTAGAACAACATCTTCCATCCCATTAAAGTTGATTCCTAGGGATTTCCCCAGATGCATTGTCTTTAGCTTCTTGGAGGAGACAGTGGTTGAAAGATGAAGAACTTCCAGACAGATCCGAATGTGCAAGAGCAGATGCAGCTGGTCTGAAAATGACATTCTTGGAGGATTGCTTATGAACTATAGCAGCCCTGTAGCCATGAATTCTAGCAAAGCTAGAAAATCCTTCAAGCTAAGATTTCTTTTTTCCCCTTTTCTTCGTAAATTACTGGAGTATTGAATTGGGGTAAGGGGTCAAAAAAGTCTTCCCAGCAAAGAGATTAGGCCCTGCAGATTGCATGTGAGGAATGGTTGAGGCCAAAGAAACAAAATTGCCACGTTTGGTACTAACCACTTCCTTGGGCCTATTAGAAGGACCACAATCTGAGAACTTATTTAAAGAATAGGCCAAAACCACTTCCAAATTAATGCCAGGCCCAAAGTCTTTTCTGGACTCCATTGCCGATAACTCTTCCAAATTAGTGCCATGTCCAGGCCCATCACCATCTTCATTGAAGTTTTTGATATACCCGGGTGTATAGACTTGAGGGATACACCTAAAATTGCCAGTTTTGTCAGTTTGGTGTTAACGAGGGATTCATATGATGTTTTAAAGGGTTTTATAAAATCTTTTAAAAAATTACATTGAAAACAAATGGAGAAACAAAATAATCGTTGTTGTATAAGTGGCTTACTTCTTAACTTTTATTACAAAACACATTATTGATCATTTATTTTTTAATGTTCATATAATTAAAATATAGAAGAACAAACCTCACTTTATCCTCTATGGTTTGAGTTATGTATGGTTTATCCTTCTAATGTTTGGAAATGACCACATAACTCCTATATGATTTGTGGACTAAAGTACACCATTAAATATTCCGTCTAACTTTACAACAAATATGAAACACGTGGCAGACATAAAGTGATTTGTGGACTGAAGTACGCCATTAAATATTCCGTCTAACTTAACAACAAATATGAAATACGTGGCAGACATAAAGTGGTTATACATTCATTTTCAAATTTTAATTGCGTAAATCGCACATGAAATAAAGCACAGGGGATTAAATTACCCATGGAATAAAGCACAGGAAATTAAAGTGCACTTTATCTTCTAAACAAATGACGAAAATATAAAAGTATTTTAATATTTTTCATTAAATCATTAACGGACCTAACAGTGTATTTTAGTCTACAAACTGAAAGAGGTTATATGGTCATTTCCAAACGTTTGGGGGATAAATAACACATGATCTAAACCACGGGAGGTAAAGGGAAATTTGCCCTATATAGAAATATCTAAATATAATATTTCAATCAGTTCAATTTGCATTAGTGTAAATAATCTCAAAATTGAAACAAACTATTCGTTATGAAAAGTAGGCCGAAAATCAAAATTTCAGTTAGACTTGAGAGTTATTAGTTCGATTTCATCAATTTTTCTTGTACCCCTACTCATATTCTATGGTCTTTTTTGTTTTCTCAAAGCTCACTTTTGTAGTATGTGCTTTGTAAATGGACATGCCAATACTGTTAATAGTATCATTAATTAATGATAATGACAATAAGTCAAGTTAATATTATTTATATCAAGATTGAAGTGAAAAGCTGGGACTGAATTAGGATTTCAATTAGAGGAGGCCTAATCAGAAGAAAAATATTTTCACAAATTAATAAAATATTTATAATTCCTAAAAAATATGAAGACACTTCCCAAGTTAATCAAGCAAAATATATTAAGATTATAGACTACGTTTTCTCGTGAAAAAAAGAAAAAGAAAAGAAAAACCAATCTTAACAAAAGATGAATAAAAAAAAATTTCGTTTCATTTTTTAACTCAAGTATATATCAAAGTAGAACTTGACGCTTATTTAAATCTTTGTTTAAGATTAATTCAGGGTTAAATTCTATTGCAATTTACCTTCCAATGTACAAAAAAAGTCGAGACAAGTGATTTTAATATATAAAATCACACAATCAAGACAATTAAATTTTGTTACAAGTTTTCTTAATGTGTTGTACAAAAATGATATTATCGTGATAAATAAAACATCCCAACCATCATCTCTTAATTTTAAAAAATAATATTTAGTTGATGAAACAAGACAGATAACAGTTAAAATATCATGAATTTCATGTCATTTAAATCAGCTAAAGGGGAGATGATAAACACAACCAAGATGAGCTTGAATGTGAAGTCCATCACCACGAAAGGGCTATAACGGAGACCCTCTATAAAAGACAAAAGAAGGAAAGACACAAAGTAAGCCATATACAAAACCTTAAAACTCCATTTTTCTCTCTAAAGTTACCTAGCAAAAGTATTGAAGGGTCTTTACCCAGTACTACACTCGTGCCCATGCAAGACTCGCATCTTCTCGTACAAGTTCGTCGAATCAAAGTCAAGCCAAACAAATCTAAACGTCATCGGGAGGTAAAAAATTGTGTAAAGAGAAAGATGAGAGTTAGATTTTCTATGTCTATGTTGCTCAAAAAATGATACTGTGATAATCATATTATTTTATTAGTCAAAAAATACTAAGGAAATCACATTATTTTAGAAAGTCGTTATTCTCATTCTATTTTATTTTAAATATATTATCTTCTTTATCTTTACTATACATAGTTATTTTGCTCATTTCATTTTGTTCTAAATACACTTTCTTCCTATGTATAATAAAAATAAAGAAATAAGCGTATTTGAAACAACGTGAAGTGAGAATAACAGTTCGCTTGTTTTATTACATTTTATATATCACGCGATGTGTCACCACTATAGTGGTGAGACCCATAAATGATAATCATATATAGGACATATAAAATGTGATAAGATAATAGGTTCATGATAACATTATTTAGTAAAAATGAGACCATTTTTTGTTTTTTTTCCTTTTCTTGGAAAGGTTATATTGCATTAACCCAACAAGCAAAATAGTCAACAACATCAAGCAGCATCAAACCATACACCACAAAACTCAAGAAAATAAGCAAACAACTAGACACGTGCAAAACAAAAACAAGCACACAACAACCTAAAAGCTAAAATTGCTACCAGCAACTGCAACTCAATCAGTAATCCACACACAGCTACATCACCACCCTGCAAGGATAACAAGAACACACATAACTGGGTGAGCACAATGCGAGCTATTGAATCAAAAAGCTCGGCGTCAAGCTGGTCAAAAAAGACTTGGGTTATTGAAGCTATCGTCAATCCTCGACTCCCTCTTGCGTTTGCTAGGATCAGAGACGTGCAGCTGAAGAACATCAGTTGAATTGGTCAATAGATCTGGACCTGAAAAGCAGCATCTTGGAGCTCAAATATATTTAGAACCACTAGCACAAACATGAACTAACTGCTCGACAGGGGAATTTGGTGCTTGCAATTGCTCGTCAAGTGAGTGATGATGATGCAACTTCACTAGGATCTGGTGTGGTAGGCGGAACTTCAACATTTGGGACCACTGGGGAGTGTTGTTCAGACATGGAACTATCCTTTTAGAGTTGTTGAAGTGGTTCAAGAATGTGAAATTCTGACATATCAACTTGCATGCCTGTTTCGAAGAACTCTTTTGATTGAACCTCGACAACAGCCAAACTAGACTGATGTAAAAATCGAAATTTACCATCTTTTAGAGATTGACGCAAATTTCAATCAATGAGTGGATAATTTTTGCCCATGATCACTTTTTTCATTCGCCTCAAAGACGTTTTTAGAGCGGCCCCCTAGTTATATCCCCTACAATCCTATTGCCACTACCTACAACAAAACCTTGAGGCCAAGATGGTCCTTTTGTTTTTAGACGAAAATGTTTGAATCTTTATATTTTTGATAGGATTAATCGGTGAAAAGTTCATTCCTATAAAGCCCTATGTTATTTGATCAAAGGTTTAAGTAGCGTTTGGTAGAATTTTTTAAATATAATTTGAGAATAGGAGTTGCATTTTTATTTTGTGAGTTTTAAAATTATAATTTAACTGTGAAAAATTTGTTTGGTAAAAGAATTTTGAAAAGAGTAAGAAATTTTTTATGTGACATATGATATTTGATATAAAAAATTATAACTCAACCAAACACATGACTCAAAATTTTATTCAAAACATAAAAAATTTAAAAAAATTTCTGAATTTTTTATTTAAAATATAAAAAATAATAGGTGGCAATTGTGCAAAAAAAAAAAAATGCACTGTTCCGATCAACCGGCCAAACGTCCGGGAGAACGACCAGTTAGCACAAATTTTCTCACATTGGACAGAGTTTTCAAAAGTGAGTGTAAAGTTAATTTTTGAAATCTGTAAACAAGCATTACGTGCAAACCAAAGGGTGGAACTAAAGTTCCAAAGCTCTACCAAACAGTGCCTTAATCTTTTTTTGAGGATAAAAAACCACACCTTGAAAAATCATCTGAAAAGTCATCAACGCCGAAAAAGTCACTAAAGTTGCCGGTGGCCAACCGTGCCTAGTGACAGTAAGGTGGACATATAAGTAATATTAAATAGTTAAGTGACACATGTACAGATAGTTAAACAAATAAGTAACAAATATACAAATTAGTCACATTTGAACAGATAGCTAACATTTGAATAGATAGACATAAAATAAAGAAAAAATTGTTGAAAAGTCTAACCTAAAGAGGGTATAAGATATTAGGTCCAATGGATTTTTTTATTTTATTTTATTGGAGAGAAGTTCACCCTTTATGAAATAGTTTGATGAGAAATCATGTTGTTTGTTTTGAAGGACATTTTGTTTCTAATTTTATTCCTTAATTTATATGTTGACTTTTTTTTTTCTTTGTTTAATTGTTTTTTGACTATTTATTCAAATTATTTTCTATGTGTTCATTTTTTTTATTTGTTCAAATTTTTATTTGTTCATTTTTTTTTATATATTACAATTTTTTTCTTATCTATTCATTTGTTTATCTGTTCAAGCCTATTTTTCCTATCTATTTAATTTGACAGAACCTATTTTATCTGTACAATTTTTATTTGTTGAAATTAATTTCAAACCAAGAACCAAATTCACATATATATATATATATAGAGAGAGAGAGAGAGAGAGAGATGAGACGAGGGAAATTAGGAGGCGGCAATGAAGCTTGATCGTATTC
The DNA here is from genome assembly GCA_025200525.1 of Camellia lanceoleosa. Taxonomy (NCBI): domain Eukaryota; kingdom Viridiplantae; phylum Streptophyta; class Magnoliopsida; order Ericales; family Theaceae; genus Camellia; species Camellia lanceoleosa. Next base: position 57,163,538 of record CM045766.1, read on the forward strand.
CTCGATGAGATTAGCGAGATCTTCATTGGAGGTCATCTTCTTCAACCATTCCAGCATCATATTCCATTTAAATTGTGGGTGTTGATTTCCGACCACACAACCAAACAGAAAACTCAACTGGAGAGCACTGGTAGAATAGATTAAGCCCAAACAACCTATCACAAAAAGATAAAAATCTGGCAGTGGTTTATCCATTTTGGGGCACTCCAATGATCAAGTCAGTAATTAAATATCTCTCAAAGATAGCAAATTGTGCTTAACTCACAAGAAAGAACTTTACTACTCATCGTATATCACACATACTTAAGATCCATGGGGGTACCCTGCTTCTATAGCTAGCACTGACCTGATTCCTATAGAAGCCTCACTTTTGTGGACTCAGGTTCAATACTTATCCTGGACTCTCATCTGGATAGAGATAAATTGCCCAAGAGCTTTATCTCTATTCAGACCGAGATCCTCCTCTATTTTAGGACTTTTATCCTTTATCCGCTCATTTCGGATTCAGGTATCTCCGCAGATAACCTCGGCTTAGCTGAGATCACCTTGGCATCAGGACCATACCACGTGGCACTTCGACTGACACTTCGGCGTCACCTTGGCCACATGCTTCCATTTACAAAATACTTCTCCACAACTGCCCCTTAGGTTCTATTACTTCAGCATCCTGAGGTGATGGAACCTGCATCGCTTATTCATATATTATGTTGGCTAAAATTTATTCTTTCCTTCGACCGAGATCACTCCTCTAACTGAGGTTTTTGCTTCATTTAATCAAGAACTCCAAGAGGTTTGACTACGCATGAGCTGTCACGCACGGTTTACTCAATAGTTTCCTTCACGCGTCCTTTTCTTATTGGTTCGTTCCTGACACGCGCCATCAGGTTGCGTCACTTCTGCACACGCCGCCTGACAAGCACGTCGTTCAAGGCATTTCATTATGGTTTGCTGCCTTTTCGATTTTTTCATAAAACTCCTTCCTTCTCTCTCTTCGTCTCTTCACTTTTCATTCTTTCATTCTCTCTGTGCCCAGATTTTCTCTCTCTACAACATTCACCATTTTCATACATTTGAAGCTCTACAATCGTGCTCTATTTCGCTCCTCCGACACATTTTTCATTGTTCCACTCTAGCATTTACCACCGTCTAACTCCAGCGAGTATTACTCTGACCTCGTTTCCTCGTCCTTATTCGGTAAGTTCTTAATTTTCGTCTTTTCAAATTTCTGTCTTCTACTGTTTTGAGTACGCCTCTGCTTTATCACATGTTTTGTATGCTGCATCTGTTGCTATTAAATCTGGTATTCATGACTATACGTTGTCTTCTTTCTATTATGAATCAATTTCTTGTTCTTGAATCTATTTTGTGATGTTCGATTTTCATCCGTGTCTTCATATTGTATCAGTTAATTGCACTTGTGTTGCCGTTAAGTCTATACTTTGAATTTCATTACCAGCATATCAACTGCGTTTACTTGATGTTTGCACATTGCCTTACCTATTTAATACCCATTGATTTTGTTTGTTCTAGGTATAAACATCTTTTTTTTTTTTTTTTTACTTCATTCTTGATTTCTAAATTACATTTCTTTTCTAGTCTTCTTGCTCTGTTCCAGATTCTTGCCTCTGATCCCTGTTTCTACATAGATAATAGGTTTGGGATTTGATAGAAACCACATACCTAGAAAAATCGAAACACAATCTCCCCTAAGTAGCAAAAACCCTCTCCCTAGTACCACTTAGGTTCTAGCCGAGGTCCTGAAATCTTTACCAAAACTTCTTTTACCAAAACAAATCTGTTTATTCAACCCCTTCTTGTCGAGATAATGGGCATATTGGACACCCCTACCAAACTAGAATGAGGCAAAAGTTCTCCATTCCAGCCGATGTTCAAATTCGGTTGGCTGGAGAGGATGACTCTATCATGCCAGGAGAGAACTACATGCCTTTCCCTGTGGTCTCCATTGTTGAGGGTGGTGTCAGGTTCCCCCTTGACATTCTTTTCAAGGAGGTCCTTTACTATTACAAGCTCAATCCCATGTAACTAGCTGTAAATTCCTTTAGGATCATCAATGGTATTACCGAGTTAGCCCGTCAGCAGAATGCCAGAATTACCCTCTCCGACATCCAGTATTACTACACTATGTGTGGCCTAAAAACTAACTCCGGCTACACGTATTACCTTAAGCCAAGATCTACACAGTACAAGCTGATAGTCGATATACCAGACTTAAATAAGGGAGCAGCTGATGACTACCTGATTGTCTTGGGCAATTGAGAGTTCGCGCCAGATGATGAGCTCCATATTTTTTTCCTTACGCCATGAGGTTTTTAGGGATGACAAGGGTAAGGACTTAGTCCATCCGCCCGAAAAGTCCTTTATCTTTTGCCTCATGTAATAATCTTTTACTTGTCTATTCTTATGATTTCTTTGTTTGTCTTCTAGCTCTTGCTCAACAAGAAAAGAACTTCCGCCAGACTCACGTTCCCAGTGTCAACCTCATATGCCTTTTCTGCCTCCTTATTGACGACCGCAAGGCACCACTCCTTCTCAACTATGTCCCAACATACCGAAGTCCTCTGCCCGACGTTCCTAGAAAGGGAAATCTCCTTCATCCACCCCCACTCCTCTAGCTGCTTCATCTCCAAGGCTAGATCAGGCCTCTACATCTGATGTTGTAGACCAAGCATCTACTTCTGCCCCCCAGCTAATTCCTCCATCCCAATGCCAACGTCGACGTCGACGTCGAGCTCTAGTTACCGCTCCTACCGGTGGAACTCGTAGTTGCCGACACCGAGAATCTGAGGCATCAACTCACTACACTGTTAACCCTTACATAGCTCTTCCAGGAATTCATTTTGGTACCAAGGTCACGGTTGCCGCTACTATCAAAGAAATAGGATGCGCCAAAATCATTCCGGACGACCTTCTTGTCGACATTCCAGGTGTGGTGTCGATCCATTCCTCTTCCTCTTTTCAATCTCAGCCAAAACTCAAGATCAAAAGGGTTAAAAGGGCTAAGGTGAAACCTAGCATGACCGAGGTAGAATTAGAGGACACAGTGCCAATTTCCAAATTGGCTGAATAGAGAAGTCTACCTCTGCCGGTAAGAGGCCTGCTGAGGTCGAGGCATCTGATTAACCGCAATCCAAAAAGCTGAGGTCCTGTGGGGATCCTCAGCCCGTTGTTTTCCATGCCGACGAGGTTTGAACTCCGGATGTCAAGGTTGGAGATTGACCTCTTCTAGCTGGGGATAACGCACTCGATAGTGAGGAAGTTGGCGCTGTAGTCTCTACTGTCGTTCTTCTTCCGGCCGATATCAATCGGATGGCCGAGCTCTTAGAGTACAAAAACTACACCTGGATGATGTAGCATTGTGTCTTGGTATAGTTTCCACACTTGTAAAGCTAAGGATCGCATCGAGGCTCGCACCGAGGCTACTGAGAATGTGGCCAAGGTCATTAAGGCTGAGGCCGAAGAAGCCAATGAGAAGGAGTCTCAAGCCCAGATTGAGCTCCAAGCAACATTGGCTACCAAAGAGGCTAAAATCAAGGTGGTTGACGAGAAGACCTATGTCGAAAGGGCAGCCGATGTGCGAGATGTCTAAAAAAAACAAGTTAACTAGGTGTGCAACAAGGGGTACACCCTAGGCTGGATGGTTGCTTTGAACGAGTTGACCATTCCCGACGACTTGCCTCTTCGAGATGCAAGCCAACTTGTCAAACCCTTCCCTCCTACTCCAAGCCAATCTGAGAACGAGGCTGAGGTTGACGCTGAAGAAGTTGCAGCTACTAGGGTCAAGTCCACAACTCTGAATGAGCAAGTCCTAGACTTGACTCAGGATGACAAGGACGAGGTTCCCAAAACTACTTCTGAAGCCCAGATCGACACTGCCAATAAGAGCCTGGATGAGACTCTTCGTGAGATCGACGCCGAGGTCCATGCTAAGAGGTCTACCCAGTTGCCTACTGAGGCTGACACAACGCCAATTGCCGAGGCAAGGCAGATTGAGGAAAATATCGGACATGCATGTACTTAGGATTTTCTCCTTTTTGTACTTTTTCTTCTTACTTTTGAGCAATTGTAACATTTTGCCATCTAAGCTATTTTACTTTTCTTTTGGCCGATGTGCCTGTTTGTAATCTAAACAAGTTGTTTCCTTGGCTAGGCCAAAGTGCCTTTTTGTCTTTGAAATAGTTTCTTCTATGAATGCATGCTTTCTTTTGGCTAAGTGTTGAATGCTTTTTTCATACATGTTTACTGCTTTTCTCTTTATGCCTTGCATGTTTGTATGTTTCTCCATACTTCGAATATTTTTCTACTTCTTCCAAGTATATTCTATGAATCACTTCGGGGTAGAGCATATTGGATAAGTATTACCTCAGAGTTATCCTTAGCTGACCACTTCAGTTTTAAACCTTGACCGTCTTTCTCGACCAACACTTAAAAATATTTTATCAAAATATTTCTACAAGTGTGTTGTTTCTTAAAACTTATTCAATCAAGTATTGCTTATTTACTTCCACTTGTTGTCTTCTATCAAGACTTCACCCTTCCAACTCTTCCAAGCTTGACAACCTAGTTGGTTATCTCAGGTAATATGTACCTCGGATACTTCTTTCCTTATTACTTCGGCTAAATTCAAATTGGAAATTGTTCTGAATCTTCAACAAGTGTCAAGCCCATTCCAACTTGTAAATTTCTTCTAAAAAATTTAAGTGCCAAGCTCTCAAGCTTATTTATCATTCTTGCTCCCTGCCCCCTAATGTGAACCTAAATTCCACTTAAGTTCACATTAAGCATGTGTCTATGGTCTGCTACTGAAGTCGGACTTAAACAAAGACTAGCCGATGTGTTCGACTTTGGTTTCTTTGTTAATCTGACTAAAACGGACTTAGTTCCATTCAGGGTTTAACTCTGCCGACATGGCAAGTCTTGGTTAACTCAATTTAGTTCAACTCTATTATATGCAAGTATAATTCAATTCTGCTATATAATAAGCCTAAGTTACTCATCATGTTTCATTCAGGAAAATCGCCAACTTAGTTCAACTCTATTATATGTAGGTATAATTCAACTCTGCCATATAATAAGTCTAAGTTACTCGGCATGTTTCATTCAGAAACATCGCCGACTTAGTTCAACTCTATTATATGCAGATATAATTCAACTCCGCAATATAATAAGTCTAAGTTACTTGTCATTTTTCATTTAGAAACATCGCCAACTTAGTTCAACTTTATTATATGCATGTATAATTCAAGTTTGCCATATATTAAGTCTAAGTTATTCGTCATGTTTCCATCGGAAACATCATCATAGGACTGGTCAGTCTTATCGCACAATTTTCAAATTCATAAAAATCAAACTAGCACTTTATCATTACTTCAGCTAATGAAATTATGACATAAACTTTGAAAAACAAAAAAGTAATGATAAAAAAACTTCAAATTGTAAGTGTTCCAGGGTCTTGGCAACTTCTTGCCATTAGTGTCTTCAAGCCGATATACCCTATTATCGGGAAACGAGATGATTCTATAAGGCCCCTCCCAGTTTGGGCGAAGCTTGCCCTCCCTAGGATCCTTCTTGTTGTCGACAACTTTTCTCAGGACGAGGTCTCCAACCTTGAACTCTCTTGGGTTGACCTTCTTGTTGTAAGCCCTTGCAAGTTCTTGCTGGTATGCTCCCAGCCGAATTGCTGCTCTCTCTCTTCTCTCCTCCAGCAAATCCAGATCTCGAGTCAGGAATGCCTTATTAGTACCATTCTCTACTCCTTGGGTTTTGATCCTAGGGATGCTGACTTCCATTGGGATAACTGCTTCAGTGCCATAAGCCATGGCAAAAGGAGACTCCCTAGTTGATCTTCTCGGCGTAGTCCAATATACCCAAAGCATATTGGGCAACTCTTCCACCCGCTTCCCTTTTATTGTATCCAGCCTCTTCTTGATCCCATCCAAGATAGTCTTATTGGATGTTTCTGCCTGACCATTGCTCTAAGCGAAACTTGGAGTGAAGTAGTAGTTCTTGATTTTGTACTTTGCACAGAAGCTTTTGATTGGCTTACTGTCAAACTGTATACCATTATCTGCTATTATTACCCTTGGGATCCTAAACTTGGTGATTATGTTCTTCCATATAAAGTTCTTCACGTCAATATCTCAAATCTTCGCAAAAGGTTCAGCCTTTACCCACTTTGTGAAGTAGTCAGTTGCCACCAGCAGAAACTTCCTTTGCCCAGTTGCTTGGGGCAGTTGTCCAACAAGATCCATGCCCCACTGGGCAAATGGCCAAGGGCTGGATACTGAGTTCAAATCTGCTACTGGTTGATTTATTAAAGGTGAAAACCTTTGACACTTCTTGCATTTTCTGACATAGGCTTCAACATCCTTCTACATGTAGGGCTACTAGTACCCCTAAGTAATGGCCCTATGAGCAAGTGATCTGCCCCTAGGATGGCTTCCACAGACTCCTTTATGAATCTCATATAGAAATTCCTCAACCTGGAAGGGATGTATATATCTCAAAAGGGGTCCAATGAAGGATCTCATGTAGAGATGGCCATCTGCTGTTAGACTGAACCTGGCCAACTTTAATCTGGTCTTGTGTGCCTCTTTTTGGTCATCTGGCAACTTGCCATTCGTGAGGAACATCACTATTGCATCCATCCAACTTGGACCCATCTCCACACACATCGCCTCATATTTTGTTATTTGAGGTTCCACACTTGGTCCTATCAAGTAATCAATCATGATTGTCCTTAGCTCCCCCAACTTTATTGCACTAGCTAAGTTGGCCAAGGCGTCAACATGACTGTTGTCATCTTGGCTAACTTGCTGTAGCCTACAATCTTGGAACAAGAAAGCAATCTGACAACCTTTTTAACATAGGTTATCATTCGTTCATCTCGGGCTACATACTCACATGTTGCCTGATTCACAATAAAGACCACCATCTCATCGACCTCCATTATTGCCGTTAACTTCAACCCTGCAATCAGTGCCTCATACTCTGCTTCATTATTTGAGGCCTTGAACCCTAGATGAATAGACTACTCTATCATTCATCCATCTGGCGATACTAACACTACTCCTGCCGCCGCTCCTTGACGGTTTGAGCTTTCGTCAACAAACATGTAGAAGGAATCGCTGATGTAAATGTTGTAAGGTTTGGTTTGTCTTCTTTTTTCTATTTTGCTAGAGTGGGGTTCTTCGACCCCAGCTGGGTTTCTTCCTGCTCTGTGGGCATTCCATGCCACGGCTCACCGGAGTCTAAGGTGGGATGGCAGTAGGGGTGAACTCGGCCACAAAGTCGGCCAGAACCTGGCCCTTAATTGCTATTCTGGGCCTAAATTCCAAGTTATATTGGCCCAACACTACTGCCCATCTGGCTACCCTACCTGCCAAATCTCTTTGTTGCAACAGGGACTTCAAGGGATGCACAATCAACACCACAATCTTGTGGGCTTGGAAATAATGATTCAACTTTTTGGAAGCCATCACTAAGACCAATGTCAATTTCTCCAGGGGTAAGTACCTGGTCTTTGTACTTGCTAAGGTTTTACTCACAGAGTATGCTACCCTTTATTCTCCCTTCTCTTCTCTGATTATCACTGCACTCACTGTGTGCTCTAAAACTACCAAGTATAGGAACAATTCTTCTCTAGGTATTGGATTTGATAAAATTGGAGCCGTTGTCAAGTACTTTTTTAAGTCGGCCAAGGCAACTTCGCGTTGCTCTGTCCATAAAAAAATCTATGGCCTTCTTTAACAAACTAAAAAATGGTTTACACTTATTAGAACTTCGGCCGATAAACTTGTTTAGGGCTGCGGCCCTTCCAGTTAACATCTGCACTTGTTTTGCGGATGTCGGGCTTTTCAAGTCAATGATGGCCTTGATTTGATCTGGGCTTGCTTTAATGCCCCTTCTGGTGACCAAGTATCCCAGAAACTTACCAGACCCTACTCCAAATGCACATTTCAAAGCATTGAGTCAGAGCTGATATATTCTCAGGATATCAAAAACTGCCTTCAAATCAGTTAGGTGATTCTCAGGTTCTTTGGTCTTCACGACCACGCCGTCAATGTACACTTCTACTGTCTGAACATCTTGGTTACTAACCCCTGATAGGTTGCTCCTGTATTTTTCAACTCGAAAGGCATCACTCTATAGCAGTACAGCCCTTTTGGGGTGATAAATGCAGTATTCTCCTCGTTAGGGGGATGCATTGCTATCAAGTGGTATCCCCTATAAGCATCCAGGAAGCTCATCCTTCCATACCCTCAAGTGGCATCCACCAGCTGATCAATTTTAGGTTGAGGGAAGTTGTCTTTAGGGCGAGCCTTATTCAGGCTAGTGAAGTCCACGCAAACCCTTCACTTATTGCTCTTCGTTTTCACTACCACAATGTTGGATAGCCCAGTAGGATAGTTCACTTGGCGAATGGCTTTGGCTTCTAGCAATTTGTCCACTTCCTCCTCGACTACCTCAACATGCATTAATGTCGGCCTCCTCGCCAACTGGATGACGGGTTTAGCCGACTTGTCTACATTGAGCATATGGCATGTGACCTCGGGGTCAATGCCTAGCATCTCGTATAGCATCTAGGAAAATACTTCTATATTGGCCCGTAAGAAAGTCTCCAACTCCCTCTCCTCCTCATCGACCAAGCCTGAGCAAAAGAAGTGCTCTTCATCTCCTTCCTGGACCAGAATTTTCTTCGAGGCTTCCCTGCTCTTCTTGGCCGATTCTTTGCTGACGTCATCCAGGACCTCCATGTCCTCGTCTTCAATTTTCACTTTTCCTGCCTCTCGTACATTGCAATTGGATTTCATTGCTTCCATGGAGCAATTCTTTGCCTGTGCTTGATCTCCTCTGGCTTCCTTAATCCCCTGTTCAATTGGAAATCGTAACAACTGGTGCAGTGTTGAGAGAACAGCCTTCATTGTGTACAACCACGGTCTTCACAATATAGCATTGTAAGAGGAGGGGGTGTCAATTACTGTAAACTCCGTGCTTACCTTCTTGGTGTCTGCCTGTACGTCCAAATTTATTGCTCCTAAGGGCTGTAGACACCCCATTTTTGACCGTTCTCAAGACTTGGACGTCACTGATTGAACACTCAGTGATTATCCATGTTTGTGTTCGTCTTGAGTTCCCGGAAGCCTTGGCAACGCGCCTTGTCTCATGACCTCTCGACTCAACTGTTTTGTGGTTGGTTTGACACCAAACACTTGTGTTTTGCCTTTGAGGGGTAGGGAATGCCTTTTAAGGTATCTCAACACATCACCGGCCATGGCTTGAGGCCATCGGCTGTCTTTTTCTGCCATCGGCCAAATGTTTGGCCGACCGGCACTATTTTTGGCCGACCAGCCATGTATTTTGGCCAAAATCACTTTTGGCCGGCCGACTACTGTGCATCTGCTTTTGCAGATATTTTGCCATAGCTGGCATGCATTTGGCTCCCCTCTATACACGTGTATAGAGGGATCTCCTTCTATTTAGCTTCCTTTGGAAGCTTTACAAGAGAGAATGGTCTATAAGATGGGGGCTTCTCTCCCTCTTTGAGAGGTTAGACATTTTTAGACAGCTTTTTAAGGTTTGAGTTCTATGGTTAGGGTTTGCTTACCTCCCATCTCTATATCTCTCTTGTGTGTGTTTAGGCTTAGATTTGCACACAAACACACACTATCACACCATCTCTTGGAGCTGAGGCCCTTGAGGGTTGTTTTTAGAGTTTTGGAGCTGGTTTCAACCTAAAGAAGTTACTGGAGCTCCATTGTTGAAGAGGGTCTTCCAGGGTAAGAAGCTTGTCCCTTTATTCCCCATTTTTGCATTGTATTTTTACCTACCTTGCAACTATTTTTTTGGCTTTGCATATAACACATAAAAGTTCTTTTTTTGAGGCCTCTAAATAGTTTATTAAGAGTGTTTTGTGGTTTGAGGTTGTTTGACCCCTCTTGAGCCTTGTGAGGCTCCATTTTGTGCTATTTTGTGTAAGCTCCGGGACCATAGTGTTTGGGCCTCCTCATCAATGAAATATTGAGGGATTTTAGAGGTGAGGATGGTGCCTTGAGGTCCTAAGAAGGAGAGGGCCACCCCCTCTCCATGTTGTCCTTGAAAAGGACCATTTTTGCCTCTTGAGGGAGCACCATGTTTAAGTGTGTGTTGGCCATGCCTTAGCTGATTTTCATGCTTATTATGTCGTAATATGCCTCTATTTTTAGTTGGTTTTGGTACACCATGCTTGCTTAACATACATGCCTTGTAATGCCATTTTGTTGCCTTAATATGCCTTAGGTTGTAAGCCCTTGTTCTAGCATATTTTAGGCCTAGCTTTGTGAAGCTTCAGTGCATGTTTTTGTATGCTTTAGCTCTATTTTAAATTCCTTGAGTCATACTTGCCATGTATTGCATAGCTCCTTTGCATTTTTGGTTTGTTAGCCTTAAGTTTTGGACCTTTATTGCATGCTTAGCCTATCTTGTTTGCTTGGTTTGAAACCCTCTTAACATGATTCCAGAGCTTATGTTGCATGTCATTAGTCCATGCTTAGCCTCTTTTAAATGTGCTTGAAAGCTGCCTTTGTTTGCTTAAGTATAGGCCCATTAACATGTGCATGTGTGTATGTGTGTTTGGTCCCATTTCTTGAGTTTTTTGCCACTATTTTAGGCCTAGTTAGAGTTGCCTAATTTAGTTTAAGTCCATCCCTTTATTTGTTGCATGCTCTCCTTGTATGTTGTAGCATATTGGTGAGTTGTTGCATGATTGAAATCACATGATTGAATGAAGTCACATGTTGGTTTACATGCTTGAATGCCTACATTAGCCTTGCACACTTGTTAGTTGCATTGCTCTATGCCTTGCATATCTTGCATGTTCATTTGCATTGCCATATCGCATGCCTAGTTATCATGCTTAGGTTGCATTGCATTGGCATGCATGCTTGGCCTCTTGACTATCCATGATAGAGGTTAAGTCCCCCTTGGCTTGATTATGTGCATCGCATTAGATATCAAATGTGCACACTTGGTTTCTTGGGCCATCATGCATGGAAATGCGCGATTGGTGGTCCGAGAACCAAGGTTCATGTCCCTTTGAGTCATAAACATGATATGGGGTGTGATTGGTGCATACATTGCTTGAAATGCATTGCCATGCCAAGTATTGTCCTCTGCTGCTGTCAAACCAGATTCTGCATGAATTTTTGTCCGGTCGGCTACATTTAGTGCCGACCGGCCACTATTGTTGGCCGATGGATCAAAGTTCTGGCCGGTGACCATTCTGCATGGCCGGTGGTGTCCCCCTTTAGCCGGTGGTGTCTCCTGGCATCCATAGAGCAAACCCTGAGACTTTGGCAATCCTCAGAAGAGCAGAGCAGGGAAAACAGAGGCATCTTGTGCATGGTAGTGGATTTCCGGGCGAAACTGAGCGCGCATGCATCAGACCCTCTCCCCGAGGCCTTTTCGCTTCGATTTAATTGATTTATTAATTAATTAGGTGGTCTGTAATATTTAATTAGCTTGTAGGTTAATTAAATTTGTATATTCTTTCGGTCCCTCCGAGCGAGGGCAAATTTGTAATAAGCGTGGGTGAGTGTGTGCATGTCTTCCAATCCCCACTTCTTTCTCCTTTTTACTTACTTGCTTATGATGGTTAGTATTAGGACATGTTTACTTTAGCATACCTCATGTTACGCATACGTGCATCATTCATCAGTATTGCATGCACCGGGCTCGGTACATCATGCTAATTGCATTATATTTCAAATCAAATTTGAATACATGCTACTTGCGCATTTCACATGTCATCCTTCAGATTAGCCGAGCCTATTCTAATGACATTTTGTATGTGATGCATTAGGCACTTAATATGGACTTGGATCATGCATTGATTGCTAACACGTTCTTGTTTTGGCACGGAGTACGATGTAAGTATTTTATGCTTTAGTATACCGCATGCATGTGAATGCTACCATGACAACATGCTTACCATGTGGCTAGATGCTTATGTGATAAACTGCTTGAGTGCCTGTGGGTGAAGGTTGGATTGCTTGAGTTGGAACAATTCGTTGAAATCCGTATTTTAGCCTACTTGCGAGTAGCAAATCCCAAAACCATTTCCAAACAAGACGGATATGCAATGCTTATTTCCAAATTAGCGATCTAGTCTATACTTGTTTGCTGTGTGCATAACATAGTAATTCTAGGCTAATAACTGGAATAAGAACACACGAAGTTTTCAAAAATGGATATCATGGTTAGTAGAGGTCGATCTTCGGATCGGGCGAGAGGGGGTGCTCATAGCTGACATTCCCCAATCGTACCCAAGCTCCTGAGCCGAGGCAACTTTGGTGATGACGGACACGTGGCCTTTGGCACCGAGTCAGGGTTTCCTAAATTTTCCAAAATAAAATATTTAGGTGGCGACTCTGTATCTGGCAAAGCAGTCCATGTTTGGCACTTCTTTCAAAAATCTGTTTTCTCAAAACGATTTGGCAGATTTGGACTCTTTGGTTCAGATTACGAACCGTGACAAAAATCGAGTCCGAACTGTAGCGGGGTCCCTCGCGGACTTATTACAAGGGCTATGTCGACATTCCATTGAACCCGATCATTGGGCTGTTGGATTGTTCTAAATTATCTCAGTGAAGGTCAAGCTCCTTGTAATATCTGACATACATGACGTTACACGAGCTGCCTTGGTCGATCAGAATGCGCCTTACCTCATATTCTCCAACCTTGAGGGTCGATACTAGAACATCATTGTGTGGATGTTGCACCATGTCTAGGTTTGCCTCAGTAAAGGACACTATCGGTCTCTGGTACTCATTTTCCCTAGGCCTCTTTTGCTCGACCTGATACACATGCTATAAATGCCTCACCTTTTAGGTCTCTCATCTTATATCATTCTCATTAACCTTTGAGTGAATCACATTAATCACTTGAGATTCTGCTTGCTATGGTTGTGGCGGTGGTGGTGCCGTTGGTGCCGGGAGAAGGCTTGCATGTTCTTCCCTCGTTCTGGCCTCATCTACTAGGTCCTTTAAATGACTCTATTTGGCCAGGTCTTCCAAGTGTGTCTTTAGGGCTTTGCACCCCTAAGTCAGGTGCCTATCTTCATTGTGGTCGGCACAGTGCTTTCTAAGGCTCCTTCCCATGAACTCGCCGTGGACCTTCTCTGGTGCTCTATAATACGACTGGTTCCTGATTCTTTCTAGAACTTTGTAAACTGGGATCCAAAACACAGTGCTGACTGCCTGTGCAGCCCTCAGCCCTGTTTCCTACCTGTTAAAACCAGTATTACCTCGGCCTCGCTTCAGCGAGCCGTTCCTCTTCTCCTGTTTCAGTGCCTTCGTTCCCAATGTGTCCTCTTCTTCTCTGGCATATTTTTTGATCCGTGCCATGAGTTCCTCTATACTCTTTGTCAGAGTTTTTGCCGGTGACTTTTGAAGTGGACATTCATCTTCCAGGCCATTCTTAAAAGACACGACCGCCAATTCTTGGTTGTATCCCAGTATTCGGTTGAACACCTTATAATACCTCTTGGCATAAGCCCTGAGGCCTTCACCCTCGCTAATTTTCAGAGCCATCAGGGAGTCTACCCTTAGTGGCTATAACTTGTTTGTAATAAGCCTGGCCACAAACATCTCGGCCTGGCCTTCCCAACTCTTCATAGTTCCTTTCGGAAATTTGGGAAACCAATCCGATACAATCTCCCCAAAAGATGAGGGGAACACCTTCCATAACAACAGTTCGTTCCCGGTATACAAAGCCATCAAATTCACATATAAGCCGACATAAAAGTTCGAATCAGACGTACCGTTATAAATTCGAAACCTCGGCATATGGAACCTTTTTGGGGCCTCAAGCCTATCTAACTCAACTGAGAACGGCATTCTCAACTTGACAAGAGATGTGACCTCGGTATTCTGTCACTTCCTCTGGAGGTAGTTCCTCAAATCCTCCTTAGTCCGACTAGGAGCTCGACTGTCAATAGATTTCAGTCTTTTTGGTGCGCTACTCCTGGTGTCATTATGTGTCCTCTTAGACTTTTCTTCATTCGCCGTGTCTAAACACAGGCCCTTCCCATGTATATTTCGAGGTTCTTTGACATAAGTTCCCCTGGTACGAGGTGTCCTCTACGAGTCACGTTTGACCGACAAACCTCGCCCGACATCCCATGAAAGTTGATGTGAGGGTTCCTTTTCCTTGCCATGCTGTGGAATTGTTGAGATTGTTTTCTGCCCCCCTTTCTAGGCATCAGTCTTGGCCCCTGGCATCGGCGTGTCCTGCAACGAAAATAGTGGTTACATGATGTTGTTCTGCATCATGAAGTTGACAACCGACTATAGATCTGCCAACTTGTTGGCTATTCCCATCATCTCGCCGTCCCTCCTTAGGCATCTATCTTTCCATACTTGGAGGTCGATTTTGTTATAATACTCATCTCGGCCTGATTTCTTCGAGAGGTCTGCCTCCTTGCCAACGTCCTTATCCCTGGGATTCTGATCCCGTGCTCATTTATTATGGTTTTCTTCCTCGATGTTAGGATCGATATGTTTACCACTCCCACATGGGACATCATCCCTGATTTTTTCTTTTTGCCTGTCATTAGCCATCTATTCTCCTTATGTTCCCACAGACAGCGTCAATTTGTGGGTGTTGATTTTTGACCACATAACCAAACATGGAACTCAGCTGGAGAGCACCAACAGAATAGATTAAGCCCGAACAACCTGTCACAAAAAGATAAGAATCCGGCAGTGGTTCATCCACCCAAGGGCACTCCGACGCTGAAGTCAGTAATCAAATATCTCTCAAAAATAGCAAATCATGCTTAACTCACAAGAAAGAACTTACTGTTCATAGTATATCACTCATACCTTAGATCCACGGTGTTGCCTTACTTTTATAGCCAGCATTGACTTGATCCCTGTAGAAGCCTCACTTTAGTGGACTCAGGCTCAATGTTCATCCTAGACTCTCATCTAGATAGAGATAAACTCTCAAAGCGCTTTATCTCTATCCAGACTAAGATCCTCCCCTGTTCTTGACTCTTGTTCCTTATCCGCTCATCTCGAATTCTGGTGTCTTTGTAGATAACCTCAGCCTAGCTGAGATCACCTCGGCATTAGGACCATGCCACATGGCACCTTGGCTGACACTTTAGCGTCACCTTGGCCACGTGCTGCCATTCACAAAATACTTCCCCACATTAGTCCAAGCACTTCAGATTCATATATAGGAAAATAAAAAGATTCATATATATATACCCATTTATTCAAATATATATACACAAATTCATATATATATGAACATATCGAGTAAGCCACGATCGCCTCCCAATCTGCTTCTTGTGAATGGGCTAAGTCAAAGCTCAGTTTTGTATGGCTGCGCCGGCATCAAAGTTATGGGGAGCCAACGAACCAGAGATGAAAAGACAAAAGCTATCTTTGGTGGTTGAAATGAGAATCGATGCAGAGTAAATGGAAGTCAAACCTAGGGTTTTATGGAGAGAGAGAGAAATGACAGATCAAAAGGAAGTTTTGCAAAGACAATTCATCAACGTCGTCGTCAGATTCCGACGATAAGAAGAAGACATCGCAACACTCGGAGGAAAGCGAGGACAAGACGTTGTTCGGCAGAGACGAGATGTAGGGAAGACACGATGAGAATGCAACCACAGTGCTGTAGAAATCTTCTGGTGGCAGAACTAGATGGGGGTTAGGGTTTCGACGGTGGACTTGCAAGCGCTCTCACTCCATGGCGATGGCGATGGCGACGGTGACGGCGGAGGTGGAGGCGCCAATAGTGAAGTCAACCTAGAAGAGAGAGAGAGAGAGAGAGAGAGAGAGAGAGAGATTCAACGTGTTTGGTTCTGGTTTTTCAAAAAAAAAAAAAATTGAAAATTTTAGAATTTTAGTTTAGTTAAGTCCAAAAATTTTTAAAAAAAGAATGCACGTTTGAAAATAAAGATGTGATTTGATGTGACTTTTTTATTTGTTTTTTTTTTTATTTTACTTTTTGATGTAAATTATTCTCTTTTGTTTTGTTTTTTTTTATTTTTTTATTAGTATTATTTTTTTTGGAATGTTGTTGAATGGTAGATAAAGGAAACAAATATCCATCGTGGAAGATAAACAAAAAAAATAATATAAATAATTATCATAATTTTTATAAAAGAAATTTACCAGAAGAACTCACGCCTACTCTTCAAAGACTTAATAGAAAAATTTTAATAATTTTATCAATTATCATAATTTTTAATTAGATACAGTCTTTTACTAATTTATAATAGTTATGACCTTTTATTTTATTTTTCTAATTGTTTTAGGAATTAAATAGGTTTGAATTAAATATTTTAGGGACTTAATAGATTCAATCGATAATTTAGAGACTAAATATATTTTGATTTATACATTTTAAGGAGTTAGTAGGCTTAACCAATAGATTAGGAACTAAGTAAATAATTTGGCCATAATTTAAAAGTAAAGTGTAATAAACCCAAAATAAAATATAAATTATTACCAATGTCAGTTCTAAAAAAATAAATAAATAAATAAATAAAACAGACCCGGTGAAAAATGTAAAATGATAAAAATTAAAAATAAAATAAAATTTATTACCAATGTTTGTTTTGAAAGCAAAAAAACTCGAACTGGTGAAGAAAGTGGAAGGATTGAAATTAAAAAAATAAAAGATAAATTAGAAATGTATATCTTTTGAGATTTGTTTAAAATATAAATTACATTTTATAGTTAAGAAAATTACATCTCATCCCTTGAAATTTTTAATTTCACAATAAATGACTCATTTTATTAATAAATTATCAAGTCAATAAATATTTTTTAATAATATCATAAATATATTTCAATTAATAATTCAAATAATTTCATTATTTTATTATTGCACAGGAGAAGAGTTAAGAATTTCATTTTTTTAGTTAATTCTGTTAAATAAAAAATTCTAATAATGAATATTTGTCATTTTCCAAACAAACCATAAGAGATAATCTATATTTTAAGCAAATCTTAATGGTGTATTTGTAATTTATTCAAAAATAAAACAAAAATGAATTGGTGAAGAAAGTAGAAGGATAGAAATTTTGTTTAGAAATTAAAAAATATAAAATAAAAATGATTTAGAGAAGAAAGTGGAAGCATAGAAATAAACAAATAAAATAAAATATTCTATTAATGGGGCACTCCAAGAATCGAGCTCGGGACCTCTAACACCCATAGCAAGAAACATACCACTAGACCAAATGCCCAACCCAACTGCTCTTTGAAAATATTTATATATGTGTATTATATATGATGTATCAACATTATCCCCATGCCATGACTAACTATTTGCATGGTGCAAAACATTTTTAGATGTAAAATCTATAGAGATTTTGTAATATTAATTACAAACCATTAAGATGTAGTTGTGAAAGGTGTATCATATAAAACATTTTAGTTATAAAGTTTTGTGATTTTGTTATAAATAATGTAATCTTTTATTATAAAATTTTGTGGTGAACAAAGTTGTATTGTAATATTTAAGTAAATATGAGAATGATATTTATGAAGTGAACAAACATTTTTCTTAATGAATTGATATAAATAAATTATATTATTTTGTGTATAAGGCATTTATATCGACTTATTCTTCACTAACTAAGATTTATTGAATTTTTAAGTTTTATTAAATTTTTAATAATCGGAATTATCTTTTAAATAATAATTGTTCATTATTTGTGATTGTCTACAAATGAGCATATGATGATATAACATTTATTTTGATTTTTAAAATTTTAGAACATCATAATTTTTACAATATATATTTATTTTTAATAAAATTTATATTTTTATACTCAACATAATGATATCTTTCAAACAAGACTAATGTAAAATATAAAATTATGTAAAAATAAAATGCATTTTGTTATTATAAATTTACAATTTAGACCATTTTTAATACTAGTCTTCTTTAACTTACTTTTTGAATTTCTTAGAACTAGCAATATTTACTTGGTTTAATTTTTTATTATTAAAATATATGGAGTTGGTTGAGTTAATTGAGAGAAAATTTCATACAAAATTGAAGAAAAATTATATATATATATATATATATTTAAAATGAGAAAATTAAACTAAAAAATTATAAATTTTATTCAAAAATTAGAAAATTAGATTGCAACTATTAAATTCATCTAAAATATATGATTCGTAATCGGGTTGTGTAAAATACTGTCCAATCCGCTAAATCCACACCAATCAATCAGCTAACTGCAGATTAAATTTTTTGAAATTTATAATCTGCCTTTGAAACTGCTACGCTCTGCTATAATTAATATATATATATATATTTAATCTCTAATAAAATATCAATGTAACGCCATCAATATATTCTTAAAACATGAGGGATCTTATCATGTTATACAACAATATGGCATTTATGTACAATAATGCATTAAAGTTTTATAAGGTGCCAACACATATGTATTACATTCCTTGAATTCATAATACGAAACCGAAAATGTCATCAAAATAAATTGGCATTCGTTCTAATACAAATTAATGCTTTAAAAATTACAATTGACTGATGCAACATGCAATAAATAAGCTCAGCTCCTAGTATGACATGTGAGTCAATTCAAGACATGCAAGAAAGCAAGTATTCGAATAAAGAATTTGAACTTGACATGGGTTAGTATGATGAGCCGAGCCCGTATGCATGCAAAATGAATAGATGGATGTAAGTTATGGAATATGCTAAGGAAAATGTGATGCTACCATTATAAGCAGATAAATAAAAGGGAGAAAGAAATGGGGGTTGGAAGACATACACAACTTATTATATATTTTGCCCTCATGCAAGAGGGTCCGAATGTTCAAGTGTTCGAATTAATTACTTATTACAAATCCAAATGAATAATAAATAATTAACTATCTAATTTATTACAACAATGATATGACGACAATAATATGAACAACAATATTACAACAATAATATGCAAAGAATGCACAAGGATCGCATGGGCGCCGATGAAGAAGGTTTTCAAAAACTGCTCTGTCTGTCCTTTGGAAAACTGCTCAGTTTCACCTTCAACCATTGCTCTCTGTTTCAACCAAAAGTGCTCTATTTACCATACATTAGAGCTCAGCAGACCCCTAATGAGGCCTAACCAGGTCCAAACAAATCTGGCCATGCCTTGTTTTGTTGTAGAAAAAAATGTTCTTGTGCTTTGAGGTGAAAACAGTGCAGACAAAGCATTTTTAAGTCATGTTTGTCTTTTCTGCTCTTCTTTGTCATGAAGAAACTCAAGAGAAGAACGGATTCAATTTCAAAACCATCAATGGTCACAAGTTGATTGCTTGATGGTTTTGAACATGGTTGGACAAAATTTAATGAATGCAATGAAAAACACACCACCCTTCCCTTCAATCATGAAGTTAGTTCAAGGTGGAAGGTAGACAAGCCTCAAGAATCATCAAACATCACAAATTAGTATGTGATGACTCTAGAAGCGATGGATTCGGCATAACGTCCGACCGAATCCGACCAATTTTATCAATCTTCTTTATGTCGGTTTAATCGATTTTAAGCCGTTTATTAACCTTTTCCAACTTACCTTTCCATTATTTAATCATTTTGTCCAAAAGTAAATGTTAGGTCCATTGAGTGCAAAAACAATAAAGATGAACAAGTATTGACCTAACCTGAGAAATGAACCTTTCAAGCCCTTTTCTTCGAGGGAAATTACAAAGGAGGAATCAAACCCATTTACTAGTGATAATGGATTCCAAGTCAAACCCAAAATGAGCGATAATGACTAGTCAAACTCAAAAGAGCAATAATGACATAACCAAACCCATAATGAGCTATAAGGACTCTAAATCCAAACTTGACAACAAGCTATAATGAAACATTCTTTTGAGATTTCCAAGGGCCTAACTACAAAACTAGTCCCTTAGAAGTAAATACACCAATGATAAAAAGGAATGAGAAACAAAAGGTTGTGTTTAGCATAAGAGAGAGGTGATGCCTTGTGTAGCTCGACTTTCGTGCCTGCTTTCGAAAGACGAATAAGCCCTACAGTATCGGACTCCCGCAGTTCTAAATTGGATCTCACAAGTGCAATGTGAAATATATAAACACCAAAGAGTCCCAATTCGGCAAATCTTTTAGAAAATCGATTTTTAATCAAATTGTCAAAAATGGACTACTTTGCCAGATATAGAGTCACCACGTAAATATTTTTTGGAAAAATTTAGGAAACCCATGACTCGTGCCAAAAGCCACGTGTCTATCATCACCAAGATTGTCTCAGCTCAGGAACTTATGTACGAGAGGGGAATGTCATGAATTGAGAACCCCCGCTTGCCCGATCAAAGATCGGCTGCTACTAATCATGATGTATGCTCTTATTCCAATTATTAGGCTAGCATTACTATGTGATGCACACACACCCAAGTATAGACTAACTTGCAAGAATTGGAACAGTTGATTCATGTTTGTTTTGAATATGTACCACTTGAAAAAGTGATCACATATGAACATTACTCAAATTATTCTAATTCAAGCAACTAGCCTTCATCCACAGGTATTCAAGAAATTCTAGCACAAGCAATTATCCTCATGACAAGCATGCTAGACATGGCAACAATCACACGCATGCGATATGCTAAAGCGAGTAAAGGCTCACCTAGTACTCCAAGCAAAAAGAGAAATAAGTTAGAAAAATGCATGACTCCTAACTATGCGATATGACTAATGCAACACATGATATATGCAAATTAATAGGCTCGATTACTAATATGGAAAATGAAACAATTTGATAGCATGTGGTCTAAGCACATATTCCAAAGAAGTATTTAATACTAACAATGCAAGTTAGAATGATGAACCGAGCCTCGGTGCATGCAATATAAATGGATGCAAACATGAAGTATGCGAAACAAAACATGATGCCCTAATCTGACCATCATAAATAGGTAAATAAAAGGGAGAAAGACATGGAGTTGGAAGACATACACATTATTACAACATTGTGCCCTCACGAAGAAGAGTCCGAATAAACTAAGTAGCTAACAAATTACCTAGCTATTACAACAACAAATGAATAATTTAACTAAACTCTTAATTAATTATTACAAACCAAATAAACAAATTAATTAGCTAATCTAGCTAATTAAAATAATTACAACATGAGACAAATTAGTTATTCTAACTAATTAATTACAAAGCCACTATTTTAACAACACTAACATATTTATAACACGGATCCCGAGGATCGATGGAGGGCTCATGCATAAATGCGGTTTCCACTCGAAAAAGCCACTATTTCTGCTGCTGAATGACTCTGTTGCACAGTAGAACATTTGCACTGATTTCCATCTCTAGACTAATTCTGTTCTGCTTTAAAAGGACACTGCTTGATTTTGCACTGGTGGCCGGTAGAAGGCTTGTCGGCCACTGCGGACTGGGTTGTCCTGCTACAACAGAGAGCAAATAGAGCAGAGACAGTGTATTCTCAAGGGTTTCTTTGCATAATTTACCCCTCCTTATCATTTGAACAGCTTAAAGGAGTAGTAAAACTTGATTCACAAACCATCAATCTATGCAATTTCATTGCATGATGGCTTATGAACCAAAATGTGCAAGTTCATTGAATGCAACAAAACAAGACTCCCAAAACCACCTCCATATCATGAAAGATCAAGGGAAGTAGTAATAAATCTTGAACCGTTTTCATCACCAATGAGTATGAAACGACTCAAGACTCAAGGGTTCAATTAACGTCCGATTGAACCCAAATAAGTTATTATCTTGCACCTCTTTTTTATTCACCAATTTTATTACTCCATTTTAGATTACTATCCATTTTTTAATCAATTGAGTCCAAAGGTGAATTTAAGTCCTCTAATGGAAAGAGGGCTCAAACCAAGAGTTGCTTTGGGCATGAAAAAGACATCATACCATTGGTAATGAACCCCCAAAGGAATTAAACCATTAAGCATGACACCTCAATCTCATGCTTAAACAAACAAATAATTTGAAACCACTTTCATAGCAAAGAAAAAGTCAAGAAATGAGGGAGGTTGCAGAGGTGATTAGGAGTGATCCCAAGTATGGAAAGCCATAAATAAACACTATCAACTCAAATAAGATGATGTCTAAGGCCTAAAACACCAAACTCATGAGGACAATTACACTACAAGCATGAAAAACAAAGCTCGAATGTAACAAACACATAAAAACATTCCTAAAACAGTCTTAAATATGTTCTAAAACATGCTGGAATTAAGACAAAAATAGCTAGAACAATAAGCAAAACACGGATCATGCTTGGCTAGTAAGCAAAACACAATGAGATAAGGCTAACCCCTCCTATTTTGGACTTCAAAATATGATTTTAGCCACTGAAATAATCCTAAAAATCAATATTTACAAGCTCAAAAAAAGATAGTGTAAGGGTTGAAAACACAAGGGTAAAGGCCTTGAGAGCAAGGTGTAAAGAATGGTGAACCACCCGTTAACCTTTATTGGCCTTAAAACCCAAGTTTTAGCCCAAAAATACAGGGTTTTTACAACCCAAAAACAGTTGGAAAATAGCAAGAAAAAGAGTAAATACAATAAGTAATGAGGAAAAGCTTTATACCTCTTGAAGAGGAGATCACTTCCAACCAATAAAACAAAACAAACACAACCTCAAGAGCTCTAACAAGGCTTAAAGATTCCTCAGCTCAAAGATGGAGAGGTTTGGTTAAGAGTATATAGGCAAAGGTGAAGAATGTATAGGCTAAGGTAAAGAAATTTGAGAGAGAAAGAGAGAGAGAGAGTTGTATAGAGAGAGGACAAATTTTGCTCCAAAATTTTTCTAACCCCAAAGCAAGAGGGAAAGGTCCTCTATACATAGAAAAACATGCAACTCCCTTAAAAATATCAAGCCATACACGTGGGAGCAGATGCAAGCATCTGTGCAAACAATGGGCTCGGATGTCACAAAATATCTACAAAACACATTGGTGGCCAGTTGCTAGAAGAAGTGGCCTACAGTCCACCAGAGGTTGTAGGCTTGAAAATCCAAGGTTTGGTCCAAAAACAAGGCAACAAGGGTGCAAGGTTTGGAAAGCTCAAAGCTGTGGCATTCCGCTAAGGACTTCGAGCACTTGACAAGCATATGCACTCATCATTTGGTGTGCAAACAATGACGTCCAACTCGTAAGAGCGGTCAAGAATGGGATGTCTACAGTTGCCCCTCTTTGACAGAACTTGGAGTCATGAAATGACGTGAGTGAATGTCAAAGCACAAAGACGACCCATTTTGACAAAGCCGTAAGACTTGAACAAACAATTAAGACAGAAATAAATGGTTGCGCCCGTAAGCTGCCTACGTATCCCTTTGTAAGGAATCAAACCAGTGTAGTTCTGGGGCAAAATGCAAATGAAATACACGTACAAAAAAATAAAATAAAATAAAATAAAAAATAAAAAACTTTGAAAGCTGGACTCATACGCTTCGCGAAGCCGGCTATTTTGAAAACTCATGACCATGTGAGATGATGCAATAAGCAATAATCAATGCAATAAGTAGGATAACGAGATAATAACATATGAATGAGCAGCTTCAAGCTTAAAACCAACACAGGTTCTCTACAAAAGTTCCATACACTCTGACCACGCAAAAATACGAGACGAGAAAAGAAAACATTGCTCAGGGTTATGTTTCACACATCCTGAGAAACTGAGAAACAAAAACCACTTGGGACTATGTTTCATATGTCCCAAGATGCAAAAGAAATAGCTCGGGCTCGCATTTCACGCGTCCCAAGATAAAAGCAAAACCATTCAGGCTCGCGCTTCACGCATTCTAAGAAACAGAAGAAACGGTTCGGGCTTGCGCTTCATGCATCCCGAGATAAAACCTATCTAGGGCCATGCTTCACGCATCTTGACATACAAGAGAAACCACTCAGGCTCGGGCTCGCGCTTCACGTGTCCCGAGATAAAACATGCCCAAGGCCACACTTCACGCGTCCTGAGCTACGAGAGAAACCACTCTGGCTCGCGCTTCACGCGTCTCGAGATAAAACATGCCCAGGGCCATGCTTTATGCGTCTTGAGAAATAAGAGAACCTGCTCGGGCTTGTGCTTCACGCATCTTGAGATTAAACACGCCCAGGGCCACATTTCATGCGTCCTGAGAAACAAGAGAAACTGCATTATACATTCATAAACGTTTAGCCTGAATCTATAGCATGTAACATCAGTAAATAATAACAATATAAATGCCCTATGGGCTTGCATCTTTCCAAGGTATTTCTTGGTCATAACAGAAAGGGAGTCATAAGCTCCATACATATACAGCCCTCGACTTGAATAAACATTTAAACACAAAATGACAAAATAGAGCCTCCAGCTCCTAAGTCCTCTCAAGCTACGTCCTTGGAGGAAGAATATCACCAGTACCTGAAACTTGTTTCCCAAGTAGGGTGAGCTAAAGCCCCGTAGAAACAGTCTATCACAATATATGAGGTTTAACTAAGGTATATGTGTCAAGTATATATATTCAGTACTCAAAACCAAAACACATCTTCACACGACCACACGACACAAACATTCACATCTAGATCTATTCTCATTTATTCATTTCAAATTAGTGCATTTCATTTTAACTCATGGACCACGTTTGTAATTCTTTGAATAACTCAACTGAGACTACAACTCAGTGGTTTTCAATCAACATAACTATCATATAAACACTTCAATCTTGCCATTTTATGGAAATTTCGTTCGCAGGATCGGCACCCATATATGCAAATGATTTCGAGACTTTCACCTTAGACACTCTGGCCAACTTAGTTTCAATGGAGTCCATCTCCTATCTCCTCCCAAAACATGGAGTACATCCCCTTTGTTCTCCCAAACATTATACATATACAATGTATTTAAAGATACCGTCATATTCAATGACATTCGATTACACATGTTCAATGTCTTAACATACCGTCATATTCAATGACATAATTAAATGATTAGTTTCAATTCACCTAATCCTCATGCAATTTCTACAACAATCATAGTTATCCTACACTGATAGCCCAATACAGTCATTTCTAAATAGATATACAATCTTTATAATGGATAATTCATCAAATTTCCATAGGTGAGTGATTTAACAAACCCAACTACACCATTTATTCATACATCCTCTCAATTTCACATTTCTCAAACCAATTCCATTATTTATACAAAATAATTATTTAACACATATTAGGGAAAATTTCCCCCTTTACCAAATATTAATCCAAAGGTTAAAATCTACCATTCTAACCCAAGATAACCTCATATTCAAAACCCCATATTCATTTATAGAGCACTAATCCCTTTTTTTAATTTGAATCCAAACCCTAGGTTTACCCAAATCACCCCAAATCTCGCCATTTATACATAATGACAAATACGTAGGTTAAAATCCATATCAAAGTGTAGAATGTTCCTACCTCAAGTGTAGAAGCCCAAAGGAGAAGTGGAGGAACTTCAAAAGTGACAAAATCAAACTCTATTCGGATGAAATGGTAGCTCTTGAGATTCTCCAACTCTTTATCAAATGAAGTAAGGTAGAGAGACCCTTAGATCCTAGGTGATTTGTTGAGAGAAGTCGACTTTTAGAGAGAGAAGAAGCAGATCTAGGGTCTTTAGTGAAAAGATACAAAAATTCTGTGTAAAAATGGGTTGCTACAAATTGATATACGCGATGCTCGCTCAAGCGAAGGAGTTGTCGCTCGAGCGACCAACCACAATAAGTGACCTCACTCAAGCACAAGAAGCGTCGCTTGAGCGCAGAATACATACCTTTAGAAGTTTTACAGACGCACACCGTCGCTCGAGCACAAGAAGCCTCGCTCCAGCGAAGAACGTTACCCTTCCAGAATCCTACAAGTTTGGGAGAAAAATACTGAGAACTCTCAAAGCTCGCTCGAGAAAAGAGGCAAATTTCTGGACAACAAGCATTTGAATAACTAGCCACCAACCTATTTCAAACATGCCAAAGCCACTCCAATACTCAAATAGGAAGGGGAAAAAGAGGAAAAAGACGTGGATGACAATATTAAGCTGCGAAACTCGAGTCCAGAATACAACAAAGGTCGTGTAGAAAACGGAATTGCTATAATCTCCCCTCTTAAGGAATTTCATTCCCAAAATTTCAATGCAAGTACCAAACCACTCAAACCATTCCCAACTATGATAATCTATCAATATCCATTAGCATGACTCATTCTCCGGTCATCCATTCTCATTAATTCGATGCACAAGTTTCAATAATGAATTATAATTTATATATTTCCAAAACATTCACAATGTTTATGATCAACCCAAGTTCCCAAAATTGATACAACATATACAATGTTTCCAAAAAATGATACAACACATATAATATTTCATATTTCCAAGACATATGTAATGCTTATATTGAATCCAAGTTCCCAAGACATCCATAACATATACAATGTTTATATTAGCCTGTGTTTTCAAAAACATATTTGACATATAAAATGTCTTTACATTTCATTAACGAGACTAAAATCTCAACATATGCTCAAACATCAATAAATAAGTCTAGATATTTCTCACGGACTTCCAATTCACGCTCCCAAGTTACTTCCTCAACCTCGTGATGTTTTCACAATACTTTGACAAAGGGAATTGTCTTGCCTCGCAAGACTTGGTCCCGTCTATCCAAGACTCTCACCGATCTCTCCTCATACGAGGCATCCTCATCTACCTCTAAGTCGGTCTAATCCAACACATGCGATGGATCCGGCTTATACTTCCGAAACATACTAATATGAAATACGTTATTCATCCTAGAAATTTATGGTGGCAATGCCAAACGATAGGCAACCTCCCCAATCCGCACAAGGATCACAAAAGGGCCTATAAACCGAGGGGATAACTTCTTACTCTTCTCAAATCTCATCAAACCCCGCCTAGGTAATATTTTCAAAAAGACATGATCACCATCTTCAAAAGACAAAGGTCTTCCCCTATGGTCGGCATAACTCTTTTGGCGACTTTGGGTTGTAACCAACCTCTTACGAATAAGTGCCGCTTTCTCCATCGTTTCCCGAACCAACTCTGGACCCAACAAAGGTGCATCACCCACCTGGGCCCAACACACTAGGGATCTACAAAGTCGACCATACAAGGCCTCAAATGGTGCCATACCAATACTCAACTGGAAATTGTTATTACAGGCAAACTCCACTAAGGGCTAGTGCCTCTCCCACGACCCCTTGAAGTCAAGGACACAACCTCGAAGCATATCCTCAAGGATCTGAATGGTACGCTCGGACTACCCGTCAATCTAAGGATTGTAAGTAATGCTAAAAGTCAGTCTAGTACCCAAGGCATTCTGCAAACTCTGCCAAAACCGAACTGTGAAACGCGAATCTCTATCTGAAACAATTGTCACAAGGACCCTGTGCAATCTCACTATGTCCCTAATGTAAAGGTCGACAAGATAATCTACCGAGTCACTTACGCGCATAGGGGTAAAATGTGCCAACTTAGGCAACCGGTCAACTACCACCCAAATGGCATCACTACCCCGTTGAGTCCTCTGAAGGCCCACAACAAAATCCATCGTGACATGCTCCAAGTTCCACTCAACTATAGGCAAGGATTATAACAAACTCGCTGGCCTCTGATATTCGGCCTTCACTTGTTGACAAGTAAGACACTTCTATACAAACACGGCTACATCCTTCTTTATACCTCTCCACCAAAACTAGCAACTAAGGTCATGATACATTTTTGTGCCTCTCGGATGCACCGTGAGGCATGAATGGTGGAACTCTCGGAATACTTCCTCTCGATAAGACTCTAGCACGAACAAGCGGTCACGATATCTCACACTCTGGTCTGAATACACAGTCAAGCCGTTCTCTACCTTTCCACTGGAGATCTTTTCCCGAAGGGATTCTCCCTCAAGGTCACCCTTCTGCACTTCTAACACTCGGTTCACAAGTGTAGGTTGTGCAACCACTGAAAATAAGGCTGCAGACTCAATAGACTCTCCCAGATACAAGTCAAACTCACCAAGAGTACCCAACATTTCCCATTCCTGGATGGCGATACAAGCTACACTGCTAATTGATTTCCTACTCAAAGCATCAGCCACAACATTGGCCTTCCTCGGATGATAATGCAATTCAAAACCATAATCCTCTATGAATTCCATCCACCTCATTTGCCTCAAATTCTAGTCCTTCTGTGTAAACAGACATTTCAGACTCTTATAATCAAAAAACACCTCAAATCTCTCCCCATATAGGTAATGCCTCCAAATTTTCAAGGCAAAAATCACTACTGCTAACTCTAAGTCGTGAGTTGGGTAGTTCCTCTCGTGGGTTTTCAACTGTCGTAAGTTATAGGCCACTACCTTCCCCTCTTGCATCAATACACAACCCAAACATTCTCGTGAGGCGTCACAATACACTGAATAGCCCAAACCCCTCTCTGAATTGGTCAAGACTTGAGCGGTGGTAAGTCTAACCTTAAGCTCTTGGAATGACTTTTCATAAGTGTCACTCCACACAAATTTGATTCATTTCCTCGTCAACCTAGCCAAAGGTGAGGCTAGTCTAGAGAAATCCGTCACAAACTGACGGTAATACCCGGCTAACCCCAAGAAACTACAGCTCTCGAAAGCATTCTTAGGCTGTGCCCAATCTTGCAGTACCTCTATCTTGGACGAATCTACAGTCACCCCGTCCCCGGATACCACATAGCCTAGGAACTTAACCTCTTTTAGCCAGAATTCACACTTCCCAAATTTAGCATACAACTTATGGGCTCTAAACAACTCAAGCACCACTCACAAATGTTCTTCGCGCTCCTCCTCAGAGGGTGAGTAAATCAAGATGTTGTCCATGAAGATGACCACAAAACGGTCTAAGAACTCTCAGAAGATTCGGTTCATTAAATCCATAAACACAGCCAGGGCATTAGGTAGCCCAAAAGACATCACTAGAAACTCATAATGGTCATACCACGTACGGAATGCCGTTTTCAAGATATCCTCCTCCCTTACTCTCAACTGATGATAACCTGATCTCAGGTCTATCTTAGAGAAACAACAAGACCCTTTCAATTGATCAAACAGATCATCTATACGAGGCATTGGATACTTGTTTTTAACAGTTACCCGATTCAACTTCCGATAATCAATACAAAGTCGCAAAGCTCAATTTTTCTTTTTATCAAAGAGAGCCAATGCTCCCCAATGTGAAGTACTAGGGCAAATGAATCCCTTATCTAATAATTCCTGGAGCTGAATCTTCAACTCACTTAACTCAGTCCACACAAACCGATACGGTGCCAAAGAAATCGGTGTTGTGCCAGGTTCTAGGTCAATAGAGAACTCGATCTCTTGGTGAGGTGGTAAACTAGTAAGATCTTCGGGAAAAATATCTGAGTACTCACAAACCACTCTTGGAAACTCAACCCGGGCCTCATCACACTCACTACTCAAAAAGCTAACGAGAAGATAACTAAGTTCACTCCGTCCACGTGGATCATATACCGGTGATAAGACTCTATCCACCCGGTTCCCCAAGAAACAAAAGCAATCACCAGTCAAGGTACATACAGTAACCTTCTGACGGTAGCAGTCTATAACAGCCCAGTATGACGATAACTAGTCCATACCCAAAATAACATCAAAGCTAGACATATCAATCAACATAAATGCAAACGGAGGTCGACGACCTACAACCTCTATGTCACAACCCCGACATCCCTGTTTCAAGATGACCTCACCACTAACAAATGACTCTACACAAATAGGAGATGCTAACTGTGCCAACTCCAACCCAAAACGGATGCAAATGCAAACGAAATAAAAGAATAGGATGCACCCGTATCAATCAAGACATTAGCAACTGAATTGCAAAACAAGAAGGTACCTTTCACAACAGAAGGAACAGGTATAAGATCTGGTGCGGTAACAGCATACACACGCCCTATTGACCTCTAATCTACCTGCTCACCCCACGGAGCATAAGCCTACTACACAGATTGAGCCGAAGAGGCTCCTTGATTAGCCCTTGAGGCCTGTGTTAACTGCGCTGGCTGGTGACTTTGTGCCTGCCTCGAGCCAAACGCACCAGATGTGCCACCCAATTATAGGCAAAACCTCTTCAAGTGCCCCGCCTGCCCACACTAATAACAAGTGAGTGGCTGGCCTCTTCCTTGACCATGGCCCTAAGAACGAGCTAAAGATGATGTCACTCGCTACCCTCCTCCCCTCTGCGGGTAAGTTGGAGACTTGTGGCCCAACTGACCACATTTGAAACAAGTGATATCTCCCTGACCACCCCTCCCAAAACCCGAACTCAGTACTGGAAAAGTGGACCTCAACTAGGCTCCCTGGGACTGCTGAGGATTAGAACCCTTCTGCCTCTTATTGTCCCCATGGTTATCCTGACTCCTTCTAGAGCCCCTCATTCTCTCCTTCTCTGCATGCATGATAGTCTCAAGATGGGCTGTAGCCTCCACAAGGAGCCCATAATCCCTAATCATGGATCCGGCCACTTGAAACATGAGTCTGATCCTTAACCACTTCTCAAACTCCAGACAACGACGTTCTTCGATTGCCACCAACTCCGGTGCAAACCTAGAGAGGCTAGTGAATGTGGCTTCAAACTCTGCCACAGGTGTGTTCAACTGTACCAGCTTGGAAAACTAGCCTCTCAGCTTCTCCCTAACTGTGGGAGGTAAAAACTTCTCCTGGAAGGCGTTAACGAAGGCCTCCCAAGTCCCTCCAATGCGCCATCGCGCATACTTCCACCACTGACCCACATCTCCCTTTAGCTGGAAAGACACCAAGGTCACTCTCAAATCCCCGTCTTCGATGCCAAGCATTTCAAACGTCTTCACCATCTTTTCTGGCCACTCATCGACCCTCAGTGGCTCTTTCGGATCACCCAAAAACTCATTCGAATTCGACTGGAAGAACTCTCTCTTCAGAAAAGACGGCCCTGCTTCAGCTACTTGGGCCTAGAGTTGATTCTCAACCCTGAGAATGTCCATGGATTCCCTCAAAGCTCTGGCCATTTCGTGAGCTAAAGCGCCCATAACCTGCTGACCAATCGGTTCGACCACATTGGCCTGGCTAACTCCCTCTTCCTATGCCGGAATGTCATCTGGTATAGGCACCTCGTGCCCTCTAGGCCTACTACGCCTACCACCACGACTACGTCCTGACATCCTAATAAAGGTAATAAAAGAGATTAACACATTTACAAATGTGCCGAAGCTAACTCACTTGTGTCCTAATACATTGGACAGCAATAATTCACTCCACATAAGCACGTAATCACATAAATACATACGAATTTCATTTCCAGATAATGATCGTCCCGCGCCGTTACTAGAGTTCCAATTAGAAACAACAGTGATCAAGTGCTATTCTAGTAGGACTTCCAGAAACCCATAGACTCGATCAACATCCTGGAAATTAAGTTCAATACACATATAGTCATATAAGCATGCTATCATATAAGCATACAATACATACTAACGTCTCAACTAAGCGAGACAAACCCATTATGGTGATAACCACTTCCCACGTACCCAAAGTATTCAAACCCGATACGTTCTGATACCAAGTTGTAACGGCCCCCCAAAAATAATACAAAGGAACCAACTCATAAGAGAAATGAGCATAATAGAATTAGCATATTTCCATTCATTGGAATTTGTATTACAAAAGGTATTACATGCATTATACATTCATAAACGTTTAGCCTGAATCTATAGCATGTAACATCAGTAAATAATAACAATATAAATACCCCATGGGCTTACATCTTTCCAAGGTATTTATTGGTTACAACAAAAAGAGAGTCACAAGCTCCATACATATAAAGCCCTCGGCTTGAATAAACATTTAAACACAAAATGACAAAATAGAGCCTCCAGCTTTTAAGTCTTCCCAAGCTATGTCCTTGGAGGAAAAATATCACCAGTACTTGAAAATGGTTCTCCAACTAGGGTGAGTCAAAGCTCAGTAGAAATAGTCTATCACAATATATGAGGTTTAACTAAGGTATATGTGTCAAGTATATATATTCAGTACTTAAAACCAAAACACATATTCTTCACAAGACCACACGACATAGACAGTCACATCTAGATCCATTCCCATTTATTCATTTCGAATTAGTTCATTTCATTTCAACTCATGGACCACGTTTTTAATTCTTCGAATAACTCAACTGAGACTACAACTCAGTGGTTCTCAATCAACATAACTATCATATAAACACTTAAATCCTATCATTTTATGAAAATTTTGTTCGCGACATTGGCATCCATGTATGCAAATGATTTCGGGACTTTCACCCTAGACACTCCGGCCAACTTAATTTCAATGGAGTCCATCCTCTATATCCTCCCAAAACATGGAGTACATCTCATTTGTTCTCCCAAACATTATACATATACAATGTATTTAAAGATATCGTCATATTCTATGACATTCGATTACACATGTTCAATGTCTTAACATAGCGTCATATTCAATGACATGATTAGATGATTAGTTTCAATTCACCTAATCCTCATGCAATTTCTACAACAATCATAGTTATCCTCTATCTATAGCCCAATACGGTCATTTCTAAATAGATATACAATCTTTATAATGGATAATTCATCAAATTTCCATAGGTGAGTGATTTAACAAACCCAACTACACCATTTATTCATACATCCTCCCAATTTCACATTTCTCAAACCAATTCCATTATTTATACAAAATAATTATCTAACACATATTAGGAAAAACTTCCCCCTTTACCAAATATTAATCCAAAGGTTAAAATCTACCATTCTATCCCAAGATAACCTCATATTCAAAACCCCATATTCATTTATAGAGCACAACATAGAAATCCCTCTTTTTAATTTGAATCCAAACCCTAGGTTTACCCAAATCACCCCAAATCTTGCCATTTACACATAATGACAAATACCTAGGTTAAAATCCATATCAAAGTGTAGAATGTTCCTACCTCAAGTGTAGAAGCCCAAAGGAGAAGTGGAGGAACTTCAAAAGTGACAAAATCAAACTCTATTCGGATGAAATTGTAGCTCTTGAGATGCTCCAACTCTTTATCAAAGGGAGTAGGGTAGAGAGACATCTTAGGGGATTTGTAGAAAGAAGTCGACTTTTAGAGAGAGAAGAAGCAGATCTAGGGTTTTTAGTGAAAAGATACAAAAATTCTGTGTAAAAATGGGCTGCTGTGAACTGATGTACGCGAGGCATGCTCAAGCGAAGGAGTTGTCACTCGAGCGTAGAATACATACCTTTAGAAGTTTTACAGGCACACACCGTCACTCAAGCACAAGAAGCCTTGCTCAAGTGAAGAACATTACCCTCCCAAAATCTTTGCAAGTCTGGGGAAAAAATACTGGAAACTCTCAAAGCTCGCTCAAGCGCAAGAAGCTTCGCTCAAGCGAAGAGGCAAATTTCTGGACAACAACCATTTGAATAACTAGCCAACAACTTGTTTCCAACATGCCCAAGCCACTCCAATACTCAAATAGGAAGGGGAAAAAGAGGGAAAAGAGATTAATGACAATATTAAACCACGAAACTCGAGTCCTTAATACAACAAAGGTCCTGTCAAAACTGGAATCGCTATATGCGATAAAACGCGCCCAGGGCCATGCTTCATGCATCCTGAGAAACAAGAGAAACCCCTCAGGTTCACACTTCATGCGTCTCGAGATAAAACATGCCTAGGGTCAGGCTTTACGCATCCTGAGAAACAAAAGAAACTGCTCGGGCTCGCGCTTCACGCGACTAGAGATAAAACACGCCCAGGGCTGCACTTCATGCGTCCTGAGATACAAGAAAAACCACTCGGGCTCGTGCTTTACGTGTCTTGAGATAAAACACACCCAGGGCCACACTTTACGCGTCCTAGGATACAAGAGAAACTGCTCGGGCGCACGCTTCACACGTCCTGAGATTAATCACAAGAGGTGTGCAATTCATGCACGAATTGAACACGTGCGATAGATGCACAAAGTGAACGAGTCGATACAGTGACAACGCATATTCCATGCAAGATAGACAACCGACGTATGATGTCAGTGTATGATGTTAATTGAAGGCACGTTCTATGGAAGAAACAAAAGCATATTCTATGCATCAAAAAAGAGCACATTCTATGCGAAATTTATATCATGTTCTATGCATAAATCATAAATGATGTAAGACGTGCATGCAGGATGCATATATGTAAAATGCACCTTCTATGCAACGAAAGTGAACAAAGACAAAATTTGACAAGATGAATAAAGCGATATTCGGTGGCAACCTCTGATTTACCTCTCCAAGGAATTGCAACATGTTAAAATGGATACATCTCGTTCATAATAACAAGTGGGACACGTTCACACCAAAATGCAACTGCAAGCTTTCAAAACATACCCTTTCATACATTACTCAGAAAGCAGAAGCACAAAACAGCACCAAGACCCACCTGAGAGTCACCGACCACCTGCTA
This sequence comes from Camellia lanceoleosa, assembly GCA_025200525.1. Lineage (NCBI taxonomy): Eukaryota > Viridiplantae > Streptophyta > Magnoliopsida > Ericales > Theaceae > Camellia > Camellia lanceoleosa. The sequence goes on from CM045766.1 coordinate 57,198,109, forward strand.
GCCACCAAGAGAAGCCTTCGGCCACAGGTGTGGTCTACCGGCCATCGATGGCAGATTTGAGGCAAATGAGTCTTTTTGGCTCGGGTCTTTAAGTATACATCTCAAGGCTTCATTTCCTCACTTCTCCAAGGTCGAAAACCCTCCCCTCTCTCTCTAGACACTTTATCTCTCCAGATCCGTGCTTTATATGCGTTTTCCAACGCCCCATGCAAACTTTTTTCGTAAAACCCTCTTAGTTATCTACATTTTGAACCGATTAGATTTTGATTTTGTCATTTTTTTTTTAGATTTTCACCACTTTAGGTTTGTTCCCCTCGAGTTTCTCTTGGGTTTCTTGAACTTTCTCAGGCTTTGACTTTTTCCAAGTTTGCCCTATTTTCCCAATTTTTCTTCACTTCCCACCTACTTTTCACCCATTTTCCAAATGGCGGATGAGATTCCTCACAACAGAGCTCCTACAGAGGTTTTACCCATGTTTTCACCTTTTGCCCAGGTGGAGGAGCAACTAGTTGCTGAGGCTGGCGAGGCGACTCAGGGCATTGAGGCAGAGTTTGCGCCCAAGTTTGAGCCAGAGCCATTACCATTGAGAGTACGGTCCTTCAACCCAACAAAATATCATCCCCACATGCACATCTTATTGCCTAGAGGTATTAGGCATTTCAGCGACTTTGCTTGCGGCGCATCAAAGGACCTCCTACTGAGGGAGCCGGTCTTCCACCTTTCATCCAGTGCTACTGAGCTATGAACTCTGTTTTCATGCATTCCTACCTTTTCTTTACCAGCATTTCTTGCACTGCCTTTTATCTGATTGCACTTTCGTTAATTTCTTTCATCTGATTCATCTACTCTTTGTCACAGGGGGACTCTCACGCCTACAGGGGGTATAGAGCGACGTCAACAAGGGATTGGTACAACGAGCTTCGTACCGGGGTCCATGACATTATCAATGAGACTGGCTTCGACATTTTCTACTCTGGCTTGACATGTGTGATAGCGAATCGCCCCTTTCTAGGAACGCTAATGGAGAGGTGGTGGGACACCACCAACTCCTTCCACCTCTCTACTGCCGGGGAGATGACGATAACTCCCTACAACTTTGCCATGATCATAGACTTTGGAGTAAGGGGCGATCCGATCCCCTTTGACACATAGATGGAGAAGTGAGAGGCTGCTTAGATTGACCTATTAGGAGCGCGCCCACCTTTGTACCAGCCAACCATGGTGAGATACAGTTGGTTCACCGACCAGTTCCGCAGGAGTGAGTCTGAGACGTTGGAGGAGATGGAGCAATGGGGCTTTCTGATGTTCGTCCTCAGTACCACCTTGTTTTCAAATAGGTGGAACACCGTGGGTTTATATCTATTGAGCACTCTGGTGACCTTTTCCCGGGTATGCTTCTATGACTGGAGTGAAGCTGGCCTCACTATCCTATACAGTTATATGAGCTCTACCTCCTGCCTGAGGGGAGAGCGGATCAGAGGCTACTGGTGAGCCTGGGAAGTATGCAATTCAATTCTCTCTTTGTACTTTATACTTTCTACTTCACATGTTATGCTTTATATCTGTTCAACACCTGTGCTTTCTACTTTGCACTATATGTATATGTTCATGTTGTGTGCTTTCTGCTTTGCATTTTCTATATCTGTTCATGCTCTGTGCTTTCTACATTGCACTTTCTATATCTGTTCATGCTCCGTTGATCACATGTCACTGCACTTTCCTTGCAGCTATGGTTTTATGCATATTTTCCACCCCTCACCCCAGAGCCTATGGACGAGCTCCCCCTAGTGGTTCCCAACTTGAGACGATACGATGGTCAGTGTCAGCGCCAGAGTCGCGAGTCCTTTGCCTTCTTTCGCCATTACTTCGATACTATGGCCACCCACGATGTAACCCAAAACTCACAATCACTTTTACTTTAATACTGCTCTAATTCACACTTTGGCAACTGACAACAACTAACAATCTATTCATTCCCTATTTGCAGATCGCGTGGTAGCCCTGGGCTATAATGCCGACTAGGGTATGGGACTAGTACGCGGGAGCGTGGAGTACATCGCGCTTTTGGATTCTGCTGGAGGGCCCAATTTGCTGGGCTTGGTTCTTGAGCGAGAGATTCGTTCACCAGACTATGGGCTTGCCTGAACCGGTCATTCCAATGCCACTCCAAGAGTCTATAAGAACAGTGGATAGCCTATCTGTTGACGCAGTCATATAGTTCATAGTGGGCATGGAAGCTGACTTCTTCAGAGAAGCAGGCAATTACACGACATTTATTCTGACCCACCTTATGCCTCCTCTGATGGGGGCTCACGCAGGCGAGGAAGCAGGGCCTCCTATGGCGGGCGAGGCGACTCAGGCTACTAGGGCCCATGCTAGAGGGGTTCCTCCCGTGGAGCAGATTATATGTTGGCCAGAGCTTCCTCTCATCAAGCACACATGTCAAGTGCCTCTTGGGATCGCTTACTAGATCGACGAGCCAAAGGCAGGACACGAGTTTGTCGGAGTTTGAGGCTCATCCTAGGTATGGACCACACTTTACCATTTGCACTCCACATTTCATTTTAGATATGTTTATTGCAGACATTGATAATCCAAATGCACTTGCAGGCATTTATAGAGTATACGGGGAGCCTCCTTGAGCTGGTGGCTTCTCTGATGGGCATGGTGCATAGGAGGGAGACGTTGCTTGGTCTCCATTGTATCCAGGTGATTTCCTTCAGTTTGTGCTTCATGCTATTATATTCTCACCGATACACTGGGATTTCAACTGTAATCTTTCCCAAACTGCACTGATGCACTGCATTGGCACACTGCATTCACACATTGTATTCATACTGTATCTGATTTCTGTATACCATTTATTCTGCATACTATGCCTGTATCTGATACACACATTGTAGTTGATACATTGACAACTATTTTTTTCAGATCCTATATGCATCGATGACACTAGCGGCAAGAAAGACGAGATTTCCCCAAGAAGAAGGAGAGAGAGACAGGCCCCAGCTTGTGGCCGAGATGTGAATCGCGGTCGAGGTAGAGATAGGGGCACCCGAGGCCATAGCAATCCTTCAGAGCCTATTCTGAACGACAACGATACGGAGACTAGTGACTCCGAGGAGGCAGTGAGTCGCATTTTGAGTCATCTAAGAGCGGAGATGGCTGGCTCGGGGTCAAAGAGCAGAGGTGATGGTGTTGGCTCGGGGTCTGAGAGGGGAGCTGCCGCCGAGGTGGACTTTGAGGCAGATAGCGGAGATAATATCAGCTTTGGTTCAGAGTCTGATTCTGACAGCGATGCTGATGGAGATAGTGCTCTCGAGTCCTCCCCTCTTAGAAAGATGACGAAGAGGGCCTCTCGGGCCTGAGGCGACCGGCGCTGGGTTTTTTTGTACTTTTTGCTTAGTTTCTTCTTCTTCTTTTTTTTTGGTAGCATTAGCACATGTATAGCTTCAGATAGGTTTTATTTTTCTTTTGAACTTGTACTCCTCTTTTGTTAAAAAACATGATCGGAATAAAACCTCGCAGTTTTTATGAAAAGTGTTGTCACTTTCAGGAGCACCATATTTGCATTGAAAAATGGACATGGAATTGAATTGGCCAAAAGAGCGCTTGATTGAAACAATGTTCTTAATCGAGTAATGAGCCGACCAACAGCCAAAATACAAAATACAACATACAACTCGATAAAAAAAACAAAAATAGCTCAAATACACACAAACAAACTTGCTAAAACCAAAAAGACTCAAAACAAAACCTTACACTCAAAGATCGAGATGAAACACATGCTTCCAGTACTACCCCGCACACAGATGGACGGCAGACCAGAAAGAAAGACTACTGACTAGAGGTAGAGATTGCCGGCCAGAGAGGGTGGCCTGTCGGCCACCAGTGTGAGAAATCTCCAGATTGTTGACAGCTGGCTTCCACTCATAGCCTTATCTTCAAGAAAAGGTTCTGCTTCGTGATTTCTTCTCCAGAACCTCATTTCAACTGCAATTTCTTGCACAAATGGAGCCATTTTTTGCTTAAAAGCTCTTGGATTGGATAACTTCTTTAGACGACATGGAAAAGGTAAATTTCTAGGGTTTTGGCATAAATGCACTTTTTTCATTGAGCCGTACCCCACTTTGTTTTCCATTCCTCTATGCCGTGGCCTAATGCTGGGACCCATTTACACATGTCTTTCGCTTCGGGGGACAAGAAATATTCCCAACAATTGAAGAATTTCAGGCGCTAATGGAATCCCGGTGCAATGAGAAAATCATGCCTCAGCCCCATTTCGGTCATGCCCAAGCTTTAGGACGGATGTGTGGGGTCACTCTATATGAGGCTCGATCTTTGGCCCACAACAGAGAGCTAGACATACCCGACTTCATTCATCGGTTTTCTTATATCAGTGACAGAGGTGATCTTTTTTGGCGAGGTTTTCGGCAACATGCCCTCTGCTTATGTATGCTTGCACATTTTCTTCTTGCCTCTAGTTTTGGCACATCCAGTATTTGGTTGATCGAAGTGGCCCAGGGTTTGAAAGAAGGCAAGAGTTGCATTTTTGGTGCTGACCGAGACCTTGATGGGCTTAGATGCCTTTCATCGGCGAGAGACTACTAGATTCACGGGAAGTCCACTACTTCTTTAGGTATTGTTTTCCACCATTTCTCATATGTGTTTCTCACATCACTCGGCACTCATGCTCTATTTTTCTCTCAAAGCCCTTTTCTGACTTTTCTCTAAACATACATCTCTCTATTCTTTAATCTCTATTTTCTTTCATCCCTTCCCAGGTGTGGCTTATGGATAAGTTGAAGATAGTGGACTCTTGCCTTGAGTACTCAGCTCCAGGTTATTTCTTCCACCACGGACTAATGGATTTCCCAAATGTGGGATGATGTGCAACTGTATATGCAACAGGTTTGTTGCTGATATAGCTTGGCATTGCCCCTGGCTTGATCTGACCTAGATGAGTTACAACATGGCTCAGTAACCTGGCATACAATTGATTGGCCTCACGCACTGCGTTTTCTACTTTTCCTTTCGGTTCAGACGTAAGTTCGGACATAATCAGACCTGCCCAGATGGGGTAGAGTACCTGGTTTCATCCCCCATCTGTGGTTCACACTTGGCTAGGTACCTCACTACTTGGAGGACGAGAGAGCTTCTACCCCTTGCCCCTAGTTTCAGTTATGCCCTTTCTGGCGAGTGCTTGGCTTGGCTCTAGGATGAAGCACAAACCGGGCCCACTTTGGCTTCAGAAGCTTCCACAAGCACGAGCAGAGGACGTAGGAGCACCTGATTCACCTATGCCCCTAGTTTATTGCTTTGACCTTTCTTTTCAAGTTTTTTTGATGTAATAAAAGCAACTTTGATTTGTATCAGAGAGTTAGAGAACTTTAAGTTGAAATCAATGAAATTAACGTCGTGAACACTGAAAATTTTCCTTTTGGTCCAAAACTGGTCTAAGTTGTAAAAGATAAAATTTTGAACAAAGTCAACTTTTATTAAAACTTTCCAAAACTATTTTCTAAAAGGATCACCACTTGACACGCACGAAATGAATCCTCAAGATGTACAACCCCGAGTCAAAAGATCAGACATGCCCCTGATTGAACACCACTGCTCTGCAATGTAACCAACTCTTCTTCCCAAAATAAAGATCATAACCGAACTCTCAGATGATGGACTAAGATGACCTGATCAAATACATGGACATGACAGTTGAGTTGGTGGTGATTACGGTTGCCTATGTATCCCGAAGATGGGAATCAGGCCTTATGTAGTTCGGTTCAGGTTCACTTGAGTATTAACTCTCTCCTTTTGCGCTTTAACTTTTTCCAAAGGCGCCCTTTAGGGTTTTCAACCATGTGAGCTCAGTTTTTCTTTATTCCTAATTTTACATGTTCTAACTTTTGCCTAGGTTGCCCTTCTGGGTTTTTGACCTAACAAGCCTCTCCAAGATAGTATTTCTTCAACTTGTCCATGTTAATCAGTTGTGAAAATTCCAAGCCATCTAGGTCCATGAGAATAACAGCTCCACCTGACCAGATAGCCTGGATAATGTAAGGACCAATCCAATTAAGTCTAAACTTGTCCCCAATGGCATGAATGGAAGCTCGGTTGTCTTTCAGCACCATATCCCTCTCTTTGAGATTTCGGGACTTAACTTTCTTGTTAAAAGCCCTAGCAATTCTGCGTTGGTAGCCCTAAACATGATACAATGCCTTCAGCCTTCTCTCATCAAATAACATCTACTCCTCAAATTTGCTCTGTTGCCAATCCGTCTCTACTATCTGACACTCTGCCATAACTCACAGCGACGAGACTTCTATTTCAATTGGCAAAACAGCTTCTATCTCGTAGACGAGAGAATAAGGAGTTTCCCTTGTAGACATCCAGATTGAAGTTCTATAGCCCCAAAGTGCGAATGGCAATTTATCTGGCCAATCCCTACAGGTCTCAACCATCTTCTGCTAGATTTTCTTGATGTTCTAGTTGGCCGCTTCAATAGCTTCATTGGTTTGCAGCCTGTATGTAGATGACTTATGGAAAGCCACATTGTATTTCTCCAACAAGTCTATCACCTCTTTCTTGAAGTGGGAACCATTATCTGATATGATCTCGTTTGGGACTCCGTACCGGCAAATGATATTGTTTCTGATAAACTTAGCTACATGTGATGCTTTCAACACTGCATAGGACTGAGCTTCCACCCACTTTGTAAAGTAATCAATCGCCACCAAGATATATTCATGCCCATTCGACCCTTTTGGCATGACTGTGCCGATGACATCGATTCCCCAGACTGAGAAAGGCCACGGTGAATTCATGTTGTACAGTTTTGACGATGGGATATTTATGCGATTGGCATGAATTTGGCATTTGTGGCATCGTCAAACAAAACTAATACAATCTTCCTCCATGGTGGACCAATAGTAACCTTATATGAGAATCTTTCGAGCTAGCATCACTACGTTCATGTGCGCCCTGCACTCTTCTCCTTAGATAACATCCATCAGGCGCTTTGATTCCTCTTCTTCGACACACAACTTGTGCATTCTCAGATGACCTCTTTTATAGAGTTTACCTCTGCAAATGATAAATTGGATAACCATTCACCATATTCCCCTTTTGTCCTTAGCATTTGCCCCTAGTGGATAAATCTCATGTTTCAAGAAGTTACAAATATCAAAGTACCAAGGGTTTTTGTATTGTGCTTCATCTATTACGGCAATAGTTTCATAAGCCGGTATGTATTTATGCTCAATGATAATCGGACACATTTGGACTCTGAATAGGATGTTTGCCATAGAAAATAGAGTTGCTAAAGCATTAGCGAACCTGTTTTTCTCTCTCAGTAGATGTGTGAAAGTCAGTTTTTCAAACCTATCAATCAATGCGTCCAGGGTCTGGTGATAAACCTTCATATTTTCTTTTTTGACTTTCCAGTCTCCATTTGCTAGAGAAACAACTAAGTTCGAGTCCCTGATGACATCCAATCTTTTTGCTCCTAGTTCCAAGGCGGCTTCTGAACCAGTGATACACACTTCATAATCTGCTTCATTATTGGATACCTTGAACCGGAGTTTGAAAGCTAAAGGTATATGGGAGTCATCGGGTGCTATCGGCAACACATTTATCCCATAACCCTACTGATTGGCTGCTCCATCAAAATACATCGTCTAAGTCTTCTCCTCAACTTGTAGAATGGCTTCATCTAGGAACAAGTATTCCATCGCCTCATCCCCTTTTACTGGGTGGTCTTCCAGGAACTCCGCTACTGCTCTTTCCTTGACCGACTTGCGGATGACGCATTTGAGATCAAATTCGGAGAGGAGAAGCAACCAATGAGCTAGCCTACCCATAAGCATTGGTTTCTCAAAGAGATACTTGATGGGGTCTAATCTCGAAACCAGGATTACAAAGTAAGCTAACAAGTAGTGCCTCAACTTCCTAGTCGCCCATACCAAGGCTAGGCAAGCTTTCTTCAATGGAGTATAGTGGGTCTCGTATTCCAGCATTTTCTTGCTCAAATAGTAGATGGCTTTCTCCACCCTATCTTCAAATTCCTGTGCGAGCATGCATATCCCATAGTCATGTCTATTATTGACAAGCACAAAATCAAAGGTTTCCCCAGCTCTAGAGGCAACAACACAGGCAGATTTGGAGGTACTGCTTAACCTGCTCAAAGGCGAATTGACATCGATCATCCCAACGGAATTTCTTCCCTTTCTTTAGGAGACCGAAAAGTGGTTCACAAGTCAAGGTTAATTTGGAAATAAACCGTCCCAAAAAGCCTCGCACCTCCTTTTCAGTCCTTGGTGGTAGCATTTCTAGGATGGCCTTGATTTTTGGAAGGATCTACTTCAATGCCCCTTTATATGATCAAAAAGCCTAGCATTTTCCCTGTTGTCACACCAAAGGTGCATTTCTGCGAGTTTAACCTCAACCTGTATTCTCTGATCGGTTGAAAGCATTTCTTCAAGGCGATGTAATGGTGTAGCTCGGGTTTTTCGCAGCCCCTTTTGGAAGGTCGAAATACAAGCCCTATAGTTTGGTTTCCTAAGGTTCTGAATCTAATCTCACAAGTGCAATGTAAAATTAATAAACACCAAAGAGTCCAAATCTGGCAAATCTTTTACAAAATCGATTTTGAATCAAATTGCCAAAAATGGACTGTTTTGCCAAATACAGAGTCACTACCTAAATGTTTTTGTTTTGGGGAAATTCCGAAAACCCATGACTCGAGCCAAAGGCCACGTGCCAATCATCACCAAAGTTGTCTCGGCTTGAGAACTTGGGGTACGAAAGGGAAAGGTCATGAATACATTTGAACATCCCCACTCGCCCGATCAAAGATCAGCCTCTACTAATTATGATAATATTTTTATCAACATTATATGCTCTAGTTCTAGTTATTAGACTAGCTTTACTATGTGATGTACACACACACACAAGTATAGACTAACTTTGCGAGAATTGGAACATTTCAAGTCATGTTCATTTAGAAAGTTGTTTTTGAAATAATAACCACTTGAAAAAGTGATCGCATATGAACACTACTCAAATTATTCCAATCCAAGCAACAAGCCTTCATCCATAGGCATTCAAGCAGTTTATCAATTAAGCACTTACCCTCATGGCAAGCATGTTAAAACATAGCAATAGTCACACGCATGTAATATGTTAAAGCAAATAAAGGCTTATCTAGTATTTCCAAGTCAAGATAAACAAGAAAAGATAGAAAAATGCATGATCCTAACTTATACAACATGGCTAATGCAACACATGCGATATGCAATTACTAAGCTCGGCTAGTAAGATGGCATATGAATTTAATTTGATAGCATGCGGACTAAGCACGTATTCAAAGAAATATCTAACCTAACAATGTAATAAGAATGATGTGTCGAGCTCAATGTATGCAAGGCAATGGATGCAAACATGAGAATTCTAATTGAAACGTGATGTCCCTAAACAAACCATTGTAAGCTAGTAAAGAAAAGGGAGAAAGACGTGGGGTTGGAAAATATACACATCATTACATTGGGCTCTCATGAAGGAGAGTCCGAATGAACTAGCTAGCAAACTAATTAAGCTAAGCTAATTATTACAACAAAATTTGAATTAGATAAACTACTTAACTAATTATTACAACAAATTAAACTAATTAACTAACTATGCTAGCTAACTAATTATTACTAACCGAATTAATTAACTATTCTAGCTAACTAATTATAATTACAACAAAATATGAATTAGCTATTCTAACTAATTACAAAAGCCACTAGTTAAACATAACACTTATCTATTACAACATGGATCCCAAGCATCGATGAGGAACTCATGCATGAACGCGGTTTTCACCTGAAAAGCCACTGTTTTGCTGCTGCATGCCCTTGTTGCTCAACAGGACACTTACACTGATTTCCACTTCCAAACCAGCTTTGTTTTGCCTTAGAAGGACACTGCTGAATTTGCACTAATGGCTGACAAGGGGCCGGTCAGCCACTTTTGATGGTTGGTCGGTCACTGATGGTGGCCTGTCGGCCACTGCTAACTTGACTTTCTTGCTGCAACAGAGAGCAAATAAAGTAGGACAGTGTATTTATCAAGGGTTTGTTTGCAGAATTCATCTCCTTTTTCATAAACAAATCAAAGGGAGACAAAACCTTGGTCCACAAACCATCAACTCAAGCAATTTCATTGCATGATGGCTCATGAACCAATGTGTGCAATTTCATTAAATACAACAAAATGAGACTCTAACCTCCTCGCTTTCATGAAAGAAGGAAGTGTCAAACAAGGGGTAATTTAAGGCAAGAGATAGCTGTGATGCCATTGATGATAAACCCCCAAAAGAGAATTAAACCATTAAGCATGAACCTCAATCTCAAACTTAAACAATCTGAAGGTTGAAGCAACCCTCAAAGCAAACGAAGACCCAAGAAATGAGAGAGGTTGCAGAGATTATGCTTGCTGAAATTAAGTGAGAAAAGCACTAAAACAATGCAATCAACTCAAACAAGTGGTGTCTGAAGGCCTAAAACACCAAGCTTGTGAGGACACTTACACGAAAAGCATGCAAAACAAGACTTAAATGCAACAACCAGCCCAAAACAGTGGCAAAACAGTCCAAAGCAGAGGTTAAAATATGATGGATTTCAGCTACCACTGGATAGAAAATTTGGCTAACATTGGGGGTACGACCCTATGATCCGGTGATGTATCATCCCCGTACACACTTCTTGCCACCCAGAGGCATCAGACGCTTCAGCGACTTTATTCACAGTGTGCCGGAGGACCTCCTGCTAAAGGAGCCGGCTACTTACCTTTCATACCTTGCTGTTGAGGTATGAACTCTATTTACTTGCATTTCTACATATCTTCACTTGCATTTCTTGCACTGCATTTTCTGACTGTATTTTCATCATTGTCTTATCTGATTCACATATTCTTTGCCACAGGGTGACTCCCACGCATACAGGGGCTATGAGGCTACAATAGCTAAGGATTGGTACGATGAGCTCGATGCAGGAGTTTGTGACATTGTTGATGAAGCCGGCTTCGGCCCTTTTTGCTTCGGATTGACACGAGTTATAGTGAGCCACCCACTTCTCGGAGCGCTAGTAGAGAGATGGTGGGACACCACCAACTTCCTCCACCTCTCCAATGCTGGAGAGATGACGATGACTTCTTATGACTTTGCCATGATCACGGGTTTAGGCGCAGGGGGTGATCTGATCCCTTTCGACATTGATATGGGAGAGTGAGAGGCTACCTAGATCGAGCTACTGGGAGCGCACCCACCTCTATTCTGATCAGCCATGGTCAGATATAGCTGGTTTGCTGAGCATTTTCGAGGGAGCCATCCAGAGACAGTGGAGGAGATATAGCAGTATGCTCAGAGATTTCTGATGTTCTTCCTCGGTACTGTAGACACCCCATTTTTGACAACCCTCAAGACTTGGGCGTTACTGATGGTTTACTTGGTAGAAAAAGGTGTGCAGGGCAAAGGTTCAGTTTCTTCGGCAAGGAGAGAGACAAATCTCAACGTCACACCCCATTTTGGACCAAATTTATTTTGGATGGTTTTTAGACCTTAGAACCCTCTCTTTCAAAACATTTTTGAAATAAAGTTTCTACAATATTTCGAGGCTCACATTTTGTCAAATGATGCGCTTTTCGATAAACCGAGCAAGGACAAAGTGGAAATGAATGAAAGAGAGATGAAATCTTTAAAAAATCTTTCAAAACACCTTGTTTAGGGGTTTAGAGTTGAATAAAAGAGGAGAAGAGAGAAGAAACCTAGCTGGGGAAGAAGTTGGGTATAAATCGCTAAGAGAGAGTCGAGTGGTCCTCAGAAAATCAGGCTTATCTTTCTATGCACTTGGAGTTAAGCTATGAGGCCACTACTGTTGGAAAGAAGACTTCCGGGGCTTCGTTTTTCACTCAAGAATCTCCTAAAGCCGAGTCCGGATCGGGGAGATATGATTGGTTGAAGTTGGGCATCATCCCGGTTGGACCGAAACTGAGCAACCTTTACCAAAACAAGCATAACTTTTTTCACAGTTAAAATTTTGATTCAAGGCTGGTGCCATTGAAAATCTTACTTTCGGGGCTTCAATTTGGACACAACAATGACCTGAAAAGGAGTTCACATGAAGGAGTTATGCCCGTTTGAAGTTGGACCTGCAGAGCAAATTTTTCCTACCGACAGACCAGAACAGATGGCCAACCGACCAAATAGATGGCCAACCGACCAGAACAGATGGCCGACTGACCAGTTAAAGTAGCCGGCCGACCAATTTTGCTAGCCAACGACCTTCCGGTGTATTCTACAGATTGAATGGATGCCAGCTATGCCAGCTGGAGGGCATAGACTGGATCCTCCATACACGTGTATGGAGGATCTTTGCTCTTGGTTTGAAGCTTCTAAGAGAAGCTTTATTCTCTTGGCTCTATAAAGGAAGATCCCCTCTCCATATACCAGGTTCAGAAATTGGTTAGGGCATATACACATATATCCCTCTTTTTCTCTCTATATCTCCTCCATTTTAGCTTCAAAGTGTAAGGTTCTTGGCTCCATTACCCTACACCTCATAACCTAACCTCCCCATCATCCATCCAAGCATCTTGGAGCTTGTTTTTAGAGGCTAAGGGACTGGTTTTTGGGACCAAAGGCTGCTGGAGTTCTTGGCTACAAGGGTAGCACACTCATCTCCCTTTTTAAGGTTTATCTTGCTTCATAGCTTAGCCATACTTGCAAGCTTTTTCGAGCTTTGTCATAAACTGGAAAAGGTCTTATTTTGAGCTCCTCTTGAAGTTTGATTCAGAATAATTTTCTGTTTGAGGCCATCTATCTCCTTGTATGCTCCATCCCTCTTTGTAGGCTTATTTTGCTTCATATCTTAGCCCTACTTGTGAGAATTTTTTAGATTTTCCATGAACTAAAAAAAGTCTTATTTTGAGCCCCTCTTGAAGTTTGATTAAGGGTATTTTTCTTTTTAGGGTCATCTTCCCCTTTGCATGCTTCATTTCCTCATGATTAGGGCTATACATTAGAGCACTTGTATTGGCCTTGGTTTGGCCTCTTAGCTACTGAAATCCAGTGAATTTTTAGTGGCTTAGATGTGTTTTTGAGAGCTAAAATTAGAGGGGGGTGACCCCCTCTCTCCGTGTCTTGTTTGTTGGCCTTTTTGGCCTTCCAAAGGACCCCCATTTTGCATGTTGTGAAGTCACTTTTTAGGGCCTATTTGGTGAGTTTTAAGGTCTTCCTTGACTCTATCCAGAGCCCATTTTGCCATATTTTATGTCTATCATGCATGTGTGGAGCAATCCTCCTTAAGGCCTTTCAAGGGGACCTTTCATTGTATACTTCCTTGAACCATTTAAGGGCCTTTTTGGTGAGTTTTAGGGCTATCATAACTGAGTTCCAGAGCTGGTTTTGCTATGCTAAGTGTCCTTGATGCATGTGTTGAGTAACCCCTTGCATGGCCCTCCAAAGGAGCTCATCATTTTTGCATGCATTGGATGCATTTCAGTGGTTATTTGGGTATATTTTAGCATATCATGTTCCTATTTTTGGCTGGTTTGGTGACGTCTCTCGTGCTTCATATACATGCCATGTAAACCATGCTTACTAGCCTAAGTTGCATGTTGTTTTAACCCTTCATGTTAGCAATTTTGGGCCATGCTTGGAACTGATATTGTGTTTATTTTGGACTGCCTTGGCTCTGTTTTCATGCCTCATGATCAAATAATGCTTGCTTTGTATACTTGTGGTTCAATGCATTTGCCTAGTTTTGAGTTTCGGGGCTTATTTCATGCATTGGGTGACATGTTTCCATGATTCAGGGCCATTGAGCATATTATTTCAGAGCTGGAAATTGCATGTTTGTATGCCATCTTTCATCCCTTGCCATGCTTTGGTAGAGTGGCATTTGATGCCTTAGGACCGGCCCCTTGCATCGTACATGTTTGCATGTGTTTCGATTGTCTCATTTTCATCATATGGCCACTGATTTTGGCATGCTTGTGAGCTATCCATGTTAGTTTAAGTCCATCATTGCATGTTGTTGTATGCCATGTATGTTTACATGTTTAGGTTGTGTGCCTATTGCATATTAGATGCATTGCATAATCATGTTGTATTAGCCTTGCTTGCATGCTTAGGTTGCATTGCATTGTGCATGCATCCCTTCCCTCTTGATCAAACATGATGGAGGTTGGGGCCCCTTTGTATGTTTTGTGTGCATTTCATTTTACATTGAAATTGCACACTTGGCGTTTTGGGCTATCACGCATGGAAATGCGTGATTGATGGCCCGAGGGTCGAGTACCATACTCCCTTGAGTCTTAAACAAGATAGGGAGGGTGGTGGTGCAAACATTGCTTTGAAAATGCTTTGCCATGCTCTGTTTGTCCTCTGCTGCTGTCAAACAGGATTCTGCAGGAAGACATGGCCGACCGACCACATTCAATGCCAGCCGGCCATTCATACTTAGCCGATAGCCTCACAACTGGTCGATGACCATTTTCCAGTGGCCGATGGCCTCTCACAACATCCATGAGGTGGATTAGAAGGGTTCTAGAAACTTGCATAATTTTCAGAGGAGCAGGGCAGTGCAAACAGAGGCAACATGTGTCATGGCAAGGGATTTTCGGGCGAAGCCAATCCGAGCATGCATGCACCCCTCTTCCCGAGGCCCTTTTATTGCTTTCCATAGCTTAGTTAATTTGTTTAATTAATTAAGGTTTTGTAATATTTAATTAGCTAGGATAGTTAATTATTTATTCAGTTTGTATTATTATTTGGACCCTCTGAGCGAGGGCAATTGTGTAATAAGTGTGCGTGGGTGTGTGTATGTCTTCCAACCCCACGTCTTTCTTCCCTTTTATTTACTAGCTTTCGATGGTTAGTCTAGGGCATGCTTCAATTAGCATACAATATGATAGCATGTTTGCATCCATTCATTCGTTTTGCATGCATCGGGCTCGATGCATCATTCTAACTGCATTTGTATTTCAATTCCAAATTGAATACATGTTAGTTGTAGCATTTCACATGTCATTGTAGATTAGCCAAGCCTATCTTAGTTGCATTTTGCATATGTTGCATTAGCCATCTTAACATGAACTAGGATCATGCATATAATTACTAACTAGTTTCTGTTTTGGCTCGGAGTACTCGGTAAGTTCTCATGCTTTAGCATCCTTGAATGCGTGTGAGTGTTGCCATGACAGCATGCTTACCATGAGGCTATTTGCTTATGTGATATAACTACTTGAATGCCTGTGGATGGAGGTTGAATTACCTGAATTGAAATAATACATTAAAACAGTGAGTTTTAAGCCCACTGGATAGTGACAAAACCATCTTTTCTAAAGCCCATTCGAGGGTGGCAAAACCTGCATTTTAGCCTACTTACGAGTAGCAAACCATTTTCAAAACAAACATGCAAAGTTTTGTTCCAATTTAGGCGATTTGATCTATACTTGTTTGCTGTGCGCATAACGTAGTAATTCTAGGCTAATAACCGGAATAAGAACGCATAATGTTTTCGAAACAAGATATCATGGTTAGTAGAGATCGATCTTTGATCGGGCGAGCGGGGGTGCTCACGAAGTGACCTTCTCCAATCGTACCCAAGTTCCCGAGCCGAGGCAACTTTGGTGATGACGGACACGTGGCCTTAGGCAACGAGTCAGGGTTTCCTAAATTTTCCAAAATAAAATATTGGAAAAAGATTTTTTCCCCGAAATCCCTCCCCTCTGAATCCCCCGAGAGAGAGAGAGAGCGTTTACAGGGTGAGGGAGAGGGAGAGAGAGAGAAAGAGAGGGAGAGGGAGAGGGAGATCACCGATTGCGTCGCCGATCGCCGATCGCGTCGCCTCCGCCTTCGTCACCGATCGCCATGCTCTGCCGCGCCTCCGCCTTCTCCTCCTCCTCCGCGCCTCCTCCTCCATCACCTTCTCTCCATTTTTTAGCCCCCTCCAGTCCCCCTCCTCCCCCTCCCTCTCACTCTCCCCCTCCCTCCTCGTTCTTAGTGCTTAAAAAAACATTACAACCACGAAACAACGTCGTTTCGTGGTTTAGGGGGATTCGGGGCGGACGGATTCGAGGTCCGAATCACAGCTCTAAAATATTTAGATGGCGACTCTGTATCTGAAAAAGCAGTCCATGTTTGGCACTTCTTTCAAAAAATCTGTTTTCAAAAACGATTTGCCAGATTTGGACTCTTTGGTAATTTATCAATCTCACATTGCACATTGTGAGATCAGGTTAAGAACCGACACAAATTGAGTCCGAATTGTAGTGAGGCCCAAGTAGCGTCTGTGTACCACCTAGCTGAGCAGGCGAACACCGGTAGGGTTGTACCTGCTGAGTGCCCTGGTGACCCTTTTCCGAGTACGTTTCTACGAATGGAGCAAAGCTAGCCTCGCCACTTTCTATGGTTATATGAGCTCTACCTCCCGTTTGAGGGCAGACTTGATCGGAGGTTACTGGCAAGCCTGGGAGGTATGCATTTCATTTCCCTCTTTGCACTTTACATTTTCTACGCTGCATTTCTTGCTTTACATTTGTTTCAACACATGTGCTTTTTGCTTTGCACTTTCTACATCTGTTCATGTTGTATGCTTTCTGCTTTGCACTTTCTGCATCTGCTAAAATACATTATTGATCACATATCACTACACTTTCCTTGCAGCTATGGGTGTTTGCTTATTTTCCGACTCTCACCCCAGAGCCTATGGAGGAGCTTTCCCTAGTAGTCTCTTACTCGTGAAAGTATGACAGTCGGCTCCAACATCGGACCCGTGAGACCTTCAGCTTCTTTCGTTACTATTTTGGCACTGTGGCTGCCCACGAGGTAAACCAAAACACAGTCATTTTGCTTTACAACTGTTCTGATTCACATTTTGGTGATTGACGGCGGCTAACAATCTCTACATACTTTGTTTGCAAATTATGTGGCAACCATGGGCTATAATGCTAGTGGGGATTCGAAACCAGTTTGCTGGGGCTTAGGGCCCTTCCCACTTCCGCGTTCTATTAGAGGGCCTAGTCTGTCGGGCCTGGTTCCTGGGCGAGTGGTTCATGCGCCAGATTATGGGCGTACCTGACTCGATCATTCCAATGGCGCCACCAGTGTCTATGAGGACAACAGACAGCCTATCTATTGATGAGGTCACCGAGCTTATGGTGGGCTTGGATGTTGACTACTTCCAAGTCGAGGGCGACTATGCGGCCCTTATTCCGACCCAGCTCATGCCACCTTTGACCGGTGCTCACGGAGGTGAGGAAGCGGGAGCTCCTACTACAAGAGAGACACCTAGAGTGACTAGAGCGACCAAGTTCCGTGGTAGAGGGGCTTCCCGGACGAGGCAGAGGACTAGTTGGTCAGAGCTTCCCACTACACTGACATACTGGCGGCATATCAGGGATGCTTACCAGGTCCCAATTGAGCTTGCAGCGGCTGAACATGAGCTTGTCGGGGTTCGAGGCCCGACTCAGGTATAGACCGCCCTTTACGATTTGTACCCCACATTTTAATTTAGATATGTTTATTGCATACACTGATCATCCAAAATGCATTTGCAGGCATTGATAGAGTACACAGGGGGCGTTCTCGAGCCGATAGCCTCCTTGATAGGCATGGTCCAGATGAGGGAGACGTTGCTCGGTCTCCACGGCATCCCGATAATTCCTTTAGTTTGCAATTCATGCTATCATCTTTCCACTGATGCACTACATTTCAAACTGTAATCTTTCCCAAACTGCATCTGACACACTATACCTGATACACTACATTGACACACTATACTCACATTGAATCTGACTTCTGCATAGACTCATGCCACATATCATGCTTGCATCTAATACATACTGAGACTGATATGATGACAACTATCTTTTCAGATCCTACCCACACAGGGTGCACTGGCGGCAGCTACAACACCAACAACAGCAGTACCTCCTCCAGCAACAGGAAGGAAAGAGAGGGGTAGAGATAGGGGTGCCTAAGGCCGAAGAAGCCCTCCAGAGCCCATTTTGAGCAATGATGATGCTGAGACCAGTGACTCTGCGGAGGCAGTGAGTTAGCATTCGGAGTCATCTGAGAGTGGGGGTGACGATGCCGGTTTTGGTTCCGAGAGTAGAGGTACTGATGCCGAGATAGGTTTAGAGGTAGAAAGTGGAGATACTATTAGCTCTAGTTTAGAGGCTGATTTTAGCAACAGTGCTTCTGACAACGGCATAGATGGAGATAGTGCCCCTGAGTCCTCTTCTTCGAGGAAGAGGACGATGAGGGCCTCTCAAGCTCGAGGCGGCTGGCGTTGATTTTTTTGTATTTTTGCTTAGTTTCTTTTTGTTTATAGCATAAGCATAATGTATAGCTTCGGACAGATTTTATTTTGCTCTAAAACTTCTACTCCACTTTTGTAAAAACCATGATCGAAATAAAACCTCGCAGTTTTTATGAAAAGGGTTGTTATTTTTGCATCATGAGCACCATATTTGCATGAAATGGGCATGGAATTGAGTTGAATTGGCCAAAAGCAATCTTGGTTGAGACAAAATTCTAAATCGGGTAATGAGCCAACCAACAACCAAAATACAAAATGCAAAACACAACTCAATAATCAAAGACAACTCGATAAACAAAGTAAAAAACTTAAATACAAATGAACAAACCTACTAAAGTCAAAGACTCAAAACATGACCTTAAAAGAAACAAAGATCAAAATAAAACACACACCTCCAGCACTAGTCAACACACAGGTGGACAACAAGCTTGAAAAGGGGACTGTTGGCCAAAGGTAAAGATTGTCGGCCACCAAAGTGGCCTATCCTCCATCAGCAATGGCCAGTCGGCCACTAGTGTGAGGAACCTCCAGATTGTTGATAGATGGCTTCTACTCACAGCCTTATCTTCTACAAAAGGTTCAGCTTCATGATTTTCTTTCCAAAACTTCATTTCAGCTGCAATTTCTTCCACAAATGGAGCCATTTCTTACCAAAAGACTCTCGGATTGGATTGCGACTTTAGACGGCGCGAAAAAGGTAAATTTCTGGGGTTTTGGCATAAATGCACCTTTTCCGTTGAGTCGAACTCCGCTTTGTTTTTCGTTCCTCTATGTCGCGGCTAGATGCTGGAACCCGATTACACATCTTTAGCTTCAGGGGACAAGAAATATGCCCTAAACTTGAAGAATTTCAGGCGTTAATGGAATCCTGACTCGAATAGGAAATCATACCTCAACCCCTTTTTAGCCACATCCAAACTTTGGGATGGATATGTGGGCTCACTCTACATGAGGCTCGATCTTTGGTTCACAACAAAGAGCTGGACATCCCCAGTTTGATTCATCGTTTTTCCGATGTTGGTGACCGCGGTGACCTTCTTTGGTGGGGTTTTCGGCAACATGCCCTTTACTTGTGTATGCTTGCACATTTCCTTCTTGCCCCTAGCTTTGGCGGGTCCAGCATTCAGTTGGTCAAAGTGGCCCAAGGTTTGAAAGAGGGCAAGATTTGCATTGGCTTGACGTTGGCCGAGACCTTAATGGGCTTAGACGCCTTTCATCGGCGGGAGACTACAAATTCGCAGGGAGTCCACTACTTCTTCAGGTATTGTTTCCCACCATTTCTCATATGTACTTCTCACATCACTCGGCACTCATGCTCTGTTTATCTCTCAAAGCCCTTTTCTCACTTTTCTCTCAACATACATCTCTCTATTCTTTAATCTCTCATTTCTTTCATTCCTTCCTAGGTGTGGCTTATGGATAAGCTGAAGGTAGTGGACTCTTGCCCTGAGTACTCAACTCGAGGCTACTTTTTCCGCCACTGCCTAGTGGATTTCCTAAATGAGGGATGGTGGTGCCACTGGATGTGCAACAGGTCTGCTGTTGACATAGCCTAGCATTCCTTCTAGCTTAATCTACCTGAGATTAGCTACAGCATGGCTCGGCAGCATAACATACAGTTGTTCGACTTTACGCACTGTGTGTTCTACTTCCCTTTGTGGTTTAGACGTCATTTTGGGCATGATTAGCCTTGCCCAAAAGAGGGAGTAGAATACCCAGTTTCGTTTCCCATTCGAGGTTCAAATTTGGCTAGGTACCTCACTGCTTGGAGGATGAGAGAGCTTCTGGCCCCTGCCCCTAGTTTTAGTTGCGCCCTTTTCTGGCGAGTGTTTGTCTTAGCTCGAGGATGAGGCACAAACCGAGCCCACTTTGGCTTCAAAAACTTCCACAAGCACGAGCGGAGGATGTCGGAGCACCTGACTCATCTATGCCCCTAGTTTATTGCTTTGACTTTTCTTTTCAAGTTTTTAAATGTAATAAAAGCAACTTTGATTTATATCAGAGAGTTGGAGAACTCTTATGTTGAAATCAATGAAATTAAAGTTGCGAGCACTGAGAATTTTCTTTTTGGTCCAAAAATGGTCTAAGTTATAAAAGGTAAAATTTGAACACAATCAATTTTTATCAAAACTTTGAAAAACCATTTTCAAAAAGGATCACCACTTGACACGCATGGAATCAATCCTCGAGATGTACAACCCTGAATCAAAAGGTCACAAGTTGGCCCTTGTTTGAACACCACTGCTCTGCACTATAACTAGCTCTTCTCTCAGAGCAAGGATCACAACTGAACCCAGATCACTACTGAATCCTCAGGTAAAGAATAGACAAAGATGACCTGATCAAACACATGGATAGGACAATTGAATTTGAGGTGTTTATAGCCAAACTTCTGGATGAAGTTGCCTACATATCCCAAAGATGGGAATTAGGCCTTACATAGTTTGGTTCAGGTTCACTCAAGTATTTGCACTCTCCTTTTACGCTCTAACTTTTGCCAAGACCGCCCTTTAGGGTTTTCAACCTTGCGAGCTTAGTTTTTCTTTGTTTCTAATTTTTCATGCTTTAACTTTTGCCTAGGTCGCCCTTTCAGGTTTTCGGCCTAGCGAGCCTCTCAAGGATAATATTTCTTCAACTTGTCCATGTTGATCGGTTGGGAAAATTCTAGGCCATCCAGGTCCATAAGAATAGAAGCTCCACATAACCAGATAGTTTCGATGATGTAAGAACCAGTCCAATTGGGTCTGAACTTGCCCCTAGGGTCATAGATGGGAGCTTGGTTGTCTTTCAGCACCATATCCCCCTCTTTGAGATTTCGAGACTTAACCTTCTTGTTAAAAGCCCTAGCAATCCTGAGTTGATAGCCCTGAACATGGTACAATGTTTTCAGCCTTCTCTCATCAAATAGCATCAGTTCTTCGAACCCGCTCCATTGCCAATCCACCTCTACTATTTGACACTAAGCCATAACACGCAGTGACGGGACTTCTATTTCGATTGGCAGAATAGCCTCCATCCCATAAACAAGAGAGTAAGGGGTGGCCCCTGTTGTAGACACCCCATTTTTGACCGACCTTAAGACTCAGACGTCACCGATTGAGCGCTCGGTGATGTTGCATACTGTGCTCGTTCAGAAGTCTCAGAGTTGCGGCCGCGCGCCCTGCCTCCAACTCTCAAGAACCCTCTTCGCCTTGTCTCGGTTTGCGAACCGACTCGGTTTTCTCTGCTTTCTTTCTGAGGAAGAGTGGTCTGTAGGCTATCTCCGTGGCCGTGAACCATTTTCGTGGCCGTGAGGCCATTTTGCCCATTCGGGCGGTTCCGATTTTGGGATCGTCGGTAGTGTGCCTCGGCTCGGGACCCCAACCATCTCCGAAGTTCTCCGGTTTTGGTTTGCACCTCTTTTTATAGTTCGAGGAACACTGGGGCCTGATGCCCACTTGGACCCGAACACCACTTAGGTGCGGCGGCCCATTTCGGGACCGGCTAGCAGTTTTGGTCCCGAGCATTCATTTCGCATCGATGTCTGTTCATTTTTGGCAGACACCTCTGTTGGTCCTTCAAGGGACAGGGTCTCGAAACCCACTTGACCGAACACCACTTAGGTGCGGCGGCCCATTTTTCGGATCCGAACCACGCGGTTTTGGCCCCGAGCATTCATTTTGCATCGATGTCTGTTCATTTTGGCGAACACCTCTGCTTGGTCCTTCCAGGGACCTGGGTCTCTGAAACCCACTTCGCCGAACACCACTTAGGTGCGGCGGCCCATTTCGGGATCCCGAACCACGCGGTTTTGCCCGCCCCGAGCATTCATTTTGCATCGATGTCTGTTCATTTTTGGCGGACACCTCTGTTTAGTCCTTCAGGGACACGGGTCTCAAACCCACTTGACGAACACCACTTAGGTGCGGCGACCCATTTCGGGACCCCAGCTGCGGTTTTGGTCCCGAAGCTTTCATTTTATCCGTTTTCTCCGGTTTTGGCGGAGACCTCTATTTATCGTTCGAGAACAGGGTCTCGAAACCCACTTCGACGAACACCACTTCCGGTGCCGGCGGCCCATTTTTGACCGGCTGCGATTTGGTCCCCAGCATTCATTCGCATCCGCTTTCTTTGGTTTTTGGCGACACCTCTGTTTAGTCCTTCCGAGGACACTGATCTCGATACCCCGCAACCGAACACCACTTAGGTGCCGTGACCCATTTTCGGGACCCCGGTTTTGGTCCCGAGCTTTTCGTTTTGCATCGGTTTTTGTTCAATTTTGCGGTACCTCTGTTTCATCATTCAGGAACATCTGCGGTCTCAGATGCCACTCGTGGCGAACAAAATCTTTTTTTCTTGTCCTCAAAATATCTAGATATTTTGCCCTCAAAATATCTAGATATTTGTGGAGAGATATTTTTCACCCTTTTGGCTATAAAACCAGCAGCTCCCAGCTGGTTTGGGGTTACAAAAATTTCTTGAAGAGCTCCTCTTCCAATTCCTTCATTTCCTTAGCCAAAATTCCAAGGATAACTCCAAGTCTTGGCCAATTCCTTCATCAACCCTTAGCTCCTTCATCCACAACACCATTCCAGCAGCAAAGGGATGATTTTCAGTGGTCAAGGATCAACAAATTCCAGCTAAGAAGTTGCAATAATCGGATCTTCAAGGGTAAGTTCCCAAATTCATCTTTTGTAGCATAATCTTGAGTCAAATTTTTACCTTATTTCCTTTTGTTTTTGGGGCTCCGACCCCTACTTATTTTAGGCTTATTTTGAGCCCCTCTACAACTTTGTAGAAGGGCTCAACTTCATTTGGTGTCTCCATGATACACTTCCTTCAATATCCATCTTGTATGTCACCAATTTGCATGCTAATTTTGGCCTATTTGCATTTGTTTTTGGGGCTCCGACCCCTAATGGTTTTGTGCTTATCTTGAGCCCCTCTACAACATTGTAGAAGGGCTCAACTTCATTTGGCCATTCTATATACCACCTCTCTTGGAAATTCACTTTAGGCCCTAATTCTTGCATGCTTTGTTAGGCTTACTTGGCTCCGGATTTCAGCCTTCATCAGGCTTAGAAATAGCCTTGTTTTTGTCTCCTTTTCATGTTATGTTGAGGGCCTTAAGCCATTTGGTGTATATTTTTGGTACTTCCTTTGAAATCCATCAAATTTACCGTAAAATTTCATGTTTGTTTAGGCCATTCTAGCTTCTGTTTCTGGCCTTCATCAGGCTTAGAAAGTGTCTTGTTTTGGTCTTTTCTTCAAGTTTTATTAAGGGTCTTAAGCTATTTGGTCATTTCTTGTGGTACCTCTCTTTATAACCTCTTTTGGGCTCCATTTTGCATAGAATTTATAGCATGTTTATGTTCTGTTTTTGGGGCTTCCATCTTCTGAAAATGTGCTTATTTTTAGGCCCTCTTCAATTTTGTAGAAGCATGTTTGTTCATTTGGGGTTTATATATATCACTTGTCTCAATACCCCTTATTTCCCCCATTTTTGCAAACTATTGTTGCCATACTTGTGATCATAATTTGGCCTTGTTCTGTACTGAAAAATGCTATTTTTGGGGACTTTCTTGCCACTGGTTTTGCTGCCATAATCACATTTTGCATGTATAGTATGGCTATAGGCCATTTCGGGGCCTAATTTCACATTTTCGGGATGATTGCATGCTTCGGTTGTCATTTCGTATCATTTCGGGGCTGTCTTACATCGTTTGTGAGTGCTGAAATTCCTTTGCCATGCTTGCATATCATTTCCCATGTCATTTTATGCCTTAATGCATTGCCTCGGTTTTGCGTGCCGTGGGCACGCACTTCGAGCCTCCGTTCATTCATCGGCATCCCATGTGAGTGTGGCTGAGGCCCTCTCATGTTGGTATAAGCCCAATCTACATTTTCCATGTCATGGCATTGTGTATATCATCGCCTCGGTTTGCGTGCGAGTGCCACGCATTTCGAGGCACTCATTTTATCCGGCGACTACCTATGTGAGTGTGGTTGAGGCCCTCTCATGTTGGCGTAAGCCCAATTTGCATTTTCATGCTTGTATGCCATTGCCTCGGTTTGCGTGCGTGTGCAGCATTATTTCGAGGCACTTCTTTTATCGACGGCCTCCTATGTGAGTGGTGAGGCTCTCCCATGTTGGTGTAAGCCCATCGTTGCATTCGTATGCCATTTCATCTCATTTCATCATCGCCTCGGTTTGCGTGTCCGTGTGCGCATTTCGAGGCACCGGTTTTTCCGATTTTACATCGCCATCATCGCCTCGGTTTTGCGTGTCCGTGTGCACGCATTTCGAGGTACTTCAGATTTATCCGATTTTGCATCGCCGCGTCATCGGTTTTGCGTGTCGTGTGCGCATTTCGAGGCACTTGGTTTATCCGATTTTGCATCGCACGTCGCCGCCTCGGTTTGCGCGTGTCGTGTGCACGCATTTGAGGCACCGATTTATCGATTTTGCATCGCACATCATCACCTCGGTTTTGCGTGCCCGTGTGCACGCATTTCGAGGCACTCTTTATCCACTTGGCATTGCGTATGCCGCCTCGGTTTGCGTGCGCACGTGTGCAGGCACTGTTTATCCGCTTGGCATTACGTATGCCTCCGCCTCGGTTTGCGTGCCCGTGTGCACGCATTTCGAGACATTCTATTTTATTCGGTTTGCATTACGTATGCCTCCGCCTCGGTTTGCGTGCCCGCGTGCACGCATTTCGAGGCACTCTGTTTTTATCCGATTTGTATTTCATCATTGCCTCGTTTTGCGTGTCAAGTGGACACGCTTTTCGAGGCACCTGCTTTCATCATTTCGGCATCCTATGTGAGTGTGGCTGAGGCCCCCTTCATGTTGGTATAAGTCCATCATTACATTTCGCATGTCATTCCGCATCGCCTCGGTTTGCGTGCCCGTGGACACGCTTTCCGAGGCGTCTCATTTTCATCTCATTTTCATAGCATTGAGCATGCTAGGTTGTATATTAGTTGCATTTCATGCATATCATGCATATCGCCGAGAAACGAGGTACATTCCGTACTCCGGTGACGAGTGTGTCTCAATTCCCGATTCTGACACTCCGGATTACCCATGATGGAGTTAGGTTTTGTTGTAGCATTCATCGCATTCATCCTATATTGAGTTGTGCAATCCGATTCCTCGGCCATCATGCATTGATATGCGTGATTGGTGGCACGAGGATCGAGGCATGCATATATTTGTGAAAATACATTGCTATGCCCTTTTCACGCTCTCTGTTGCGGAAAATCAAGGATCGACAACTTTTGAATCCGCGCATTTGAGACACGCATTAAACGATGGCTAATTGGGGCATCGATGGATTTCAGCGGAAGCGATGGCGGCATCTATCGAAGCAAAGCGGTCCACGGCTTTTGCACGCCAGCTTTTATTAATTAATTTGTCAATTAATTAGAAATCTGTATATTCTTTTATTCGGACTGTATTATTATTTATTCGGACCCTCTGCGCGAGGGCAATGTTGTAATAAGGGTGTGTGAGTGTGATGTATGTCTTCCAACCCCACGTCTTTCTCCCTTTTATTTATCCGCTTTGGATGGTTAGATATAGGGCATAGTTCATTTAGCATACAGTATGATAGCATGTTTGCATTCATTCATCTGTTTTGCATGCACCGGGCTCGGCGCATCATACAAACTGCATTGTATTTCAATTCTAAAGTTGAATACATGTTAGCTGTTGCATTCCATGTGCCATGTTTAGAATAGCCGAGCCTGCTATAGTTTGCATTTTTGCGTGTGTTGCATTAGGCATTTCAGCATATTTAGGATTCATGCATGATTTCTAATCGTTTTTCTGTTTTGGCTTGGAGTACTCGGTAAGTTTTATGCTTTAGCATCCTTGCATGCGTGTGAGTGTTGCCATGATAGCATGCTTGCCATGAGGCTAATTATGTGATATAAGCGCCTTGAATGCCGTGGGTGGAGGTTGAGTTATCTGAATTGGAGCAATTCATCGATTGTTTGTTAAGCCCACTAGATTGTGGCAAAATGCATTTTAAGCCTACGATGGTAGCATCATCAAACCATTTTCAAACAAACAAACATGAGATGTTTAATTCCAATTGACGGCCCAATCTATACTTGTTTCTTTGCGAGCATCACATAGTAACCTAGGCTAATAATCGGAATAAGAACATACAAAGTTTTCAAAAGCAGATATCATGATTAGTAGAGGCGGTCTTTGGCCGGCGAGAGTGCTCACGATGTGACCTTCCCTAATCGTACCCAAGTTCCCGAGCCAACTTTGGTGATGACGGACACGTGGCCTTTTGGCACCGAGTCAGGGTTTCCTAAATTTCCCATTTTAAAATATTTAGGTGGCGACTCTGTTATCTGGCAAAGCAATCCATGTTTGGCACTTCTTTCAAAAAAATCTGTTTTCCTTCAAAACGATTTGCCAGATTTGGACTCTTTGGTTCAAGATTGAGAACCGCAACAAAATCGAGTCCGAACTGTAGCGAGGTCCCCCGCGGGCGTTGTTACACCTGTAGATGTCCGAATTGAAGTTTTATAGCCTTAGAGTGCAAATGGCAATTTATCTGGCCAATCCCTTTAGGTCTCAACCATCATCTGGAGAATATGCTTGATGTCCTTGTTGGCGGCTTCAACAGCTCCGTTGGTATGTGGCCGACATGTTGATGACTTGTGAAAAGCCACATTGTATTTCTCCCACAAGTCGATCACTTCTTTCGTGAAGTGGGAGCCATTATCTGAAATGTCTCGTTTGGGACTCTGTAACGACAAATGATGTTGTTTCGAATGAATTTGGCCACATGCGATGCTTTCAACACTGCATAAGACTGAGCTTCCACCCATTTTGTAAAGTAGTCAATTGCCACCAAAATGTATTCATGCCCATTCGACCCTTTTGGTGTAACTGCCCCAATGACGTCAATTCTCTAGACTAAGAAAGGCCATGGTGAAGTCATGTTGCACAGCCTTAATGGCGGGATATTCATACGATTGGCATGAATTTGGCATTTGTGGCATCGCCGAACAAAACCAATACAATCCTCCTCCATCGTGGACTGGTAGTAACCTTGCCTGAGAATCTTATGGGCTAACATTACTCCGTTCATGTGCACTCTGCACTCTCCGCTATGGATGGCCTCCATTAGACGGTTTGACTCCTCTTCTTCGACACACAACTTGTGCATTCCCAAATGACCTCTCTTGTACAGTTTACCTCCTCAGATGATAAATTGGATGGCCATTCGCCGTATTCCTCTTTTGTCCTTGGCATTTGCCCATGGCAGGTAAATCTCTTTTTCCAAGAAGTTCCAAATATTGTAGTACCAAGGGTTTTGATCTTGCGCTTCATCTATTGTGGCGATAGTCTTATAGGTCAGCGTATATCTCTGCTCAATGATGATCAGACACATCCGAACTCCTAGCGGGATGTTTATTATAGAAGATAGAGCTGATAAAACATCAGCGAACCTGTTGTTCTCTCTTAGTTGATGTGTGAAAGTAAGCTTTTCAAACCTAAGAATCAAAATGTCCAGGGTCTGATGATACATCTTCATCTTTTCTTCTTTGACTTTCTAGTCTCCATTTTCTTGAGAAACAACTAGGTTCGAGTCCCTGATGACGTTCAACCTTTTTGTCCCTAGTTCTAGGACAGTTTCCAAACCAGCGATACATGCCTCATATTCTGCTTCGTTGTTGGACACCTTGAATCGGACTTTGAAAGCTACAGGTATATAGGAGTTGTCGGGTGCTATCAGTAACATACCTATCCTATAACCATACTGATTGGACGTTTCGTCAAAGTACATTGTCCAAGTCTCCTCCTCGACTTAAAGAATAGCTTCATCTGGAAATAGTTATTCTACCGCTTCATCCCCTTCTACTGGGTGATCTGCCAAGAACTCCGCTATAGCTCTCCCCTTGATCGACTTACGAGTGACATACTTCAGAACAAATTCAGAGAGAAGAAACAACCAACGGGCTAGCCTACTCATAAGCGTTGGTTTCTTAAAAAGATATTTGATAGGATCTAATCTCAAAACCAGAATTACAGAGTGAACTAACAAGTAGTGCCTCAACTTCTTGGTAGCTCATACCAAGGCTAAGCAAGCTTTCTCCAAAGGAGTGTAGCGAGTCTCGTAATCCAACATTTTCTTGCTCAAATAATAGATGGCTTTCTCCACCCAATCCTCAGATTCCTAAGCAAGCATGCATTACATTGTTGTGTCTGTTACTGACAGATACAGAATCAAAGGCTTTCCTAGCTCTAGCGGTGACAACACAGGCGGATTCTAGAGATACTACTTGATCTGCTCAAAAGCGAATTGACACTGATCATCCCATCAGAATTTCTTTCCATTCTTCAGGAGACCAAATAGTGGTTCACAAGTCAAGGTTAATTTGGAAATAAACAGTCTTATGAATTGCATTTTACCCAGAAAGCCTCGCACCTCCTTTTCAGCCCTCCGTGGTGGCATTTCTAGGATGGCCTTGATTTTGGAAGGGTCTACTTTGATGCCCCTCTGTGTGATCAAGAAGCCCAGCATTTTCTCTGCTGTTATGCCAAAAGTACATTTCTGTGGATTCAACCTCAATCTGTATTCTCTAATCCATTGAAAGAATTTTTTCAAGGCGGTGTAGTTGCCCTCTCTTTCTTTGGATTTGACAATCATGTCATTCGCATACATCTCGGCCTCTTTGTGGTTCATATCATGCAGAATAGTGGTTGCAGCCCATTTACAGGTAGCTCTGGCATTCCTCAACCCAAACGGCAACACCTAGTAGTAGTAGGTTCCCACGGCATAGTGAAGGCGATTTTCTCTCTGTCCTCAGGCGCCATCAGAATTTGGTTATACCTAGAAAATCCATCCATGAATGAGAGCAATGCATGACCAGCGGTGAAGTCTACCAATTCATCAATATGTGGCAGGGGAAAATCATCCTTTAGACTAGCTTTATTCAGATCCTTGAAGTCGACACAGACTCTGATTCTGCCATCCTTCTTTGGGACTGGAACAATGTTTGCCAACCACGTTGGATACTGAAACACAAGCAAGAACCCTACTTCAATTTGTTTGGTAACTTCTTCCTTAATTTTCAATGCCCAATCCGGACGGATTCTCCACAACTTTTGCTTGATGCGTTAAGCCTCGGGTTCGAGAGGGATCTAATGCTGTACAATCTTAAGATAGATTCCAGGCATCTCTTCGTAGGACCACGCGAAAACATCTTTCAAAACTTTTAATAAAGCGACCAAGCGCTCACGCTCCTCCGAAGATAACGTGGACTCGATCTGGACCAGACGCGAATCCTTCTTAGTACCTACATTAATAGCAATGATTTCACCAGCAAGGGGTTTTGCAAACCTCTCCTCTTCTCGATTAATCAAATTTTTAAAATTTTGAAAGTCTTGGTCAATGCAATAAACAAATGGCATAAAGAAATACTCAAAATCTGCAGTGGCATTCTCATTCATAAGGTCCAGCTCATCCAGCTCTTCGGTTACAGCTGAATCAAAAGTAAAAGAAAAAGAGGACCTGGACAAGACCTTGGCATCCATGTTATCACCCCCAGGAATACCGAACTCAGACTCAGAAAAATCGAAATCTGATTCCGACTCCACGAACTCTGTGGAATCAGATTCTGGCTCACTACCCGACTCAGCACTAGATAGGTAGCCCTCCTTCAATTGTCAATCAAGAGATGGTGCTCTAGATGCATCCAAAATGCTACTAGATGGTTTAACACCTAGTTGGTCCTTGATCATGGAGATGGTCAGGTTATCCTCCAAACTTTCTGAGTTGGCCAGAGGATCTGTAAAACCTCAGTATTTGGCTCAGCCTTTTCCTCAGCTTCATTATCTTGTAGCTGCAAGCCAAAGAAGATTTCGAATCCGGGGACACGCTACCTCTCAGAATGCATCCAAGGTTTAGGAAAGCCACAAAAGGGGAAGTCTTCACCCTCTCGAATAAAATGACCATTTAGCATTCCCTGGATTGGCCTATGAATAAGCTCATAGCGTTACCCGGCCTACTTAGCTCTAGCTTTGCTTGCCATCTCTTCTCTTTTCCCAGTCTAATCCTCTTTGGTGGGCATGTAGCCAAGACCAAAGGCATGTGGATTATGTGGCACATTAGCCAATGCTGTAACGCCTTTTTGGCCACCAACTCCATTCCTGGCACTTGCTGGAGCTTGTACATGAAATAGATTGATTGGGCACTAACATACAAGCCCTCATCAGCTACCAAGATATTCTGCACTGCCCAGGCCTCGGCCAGAGTAAACCCTGAAAGGAATACATCCTCCTCGCCATGGTCGATTTCCAGCACTGGTCTAGGTGCCTCTGGCAGGGGATGTATGGACGAATTCCCGAACACAATAACCATTCCTTTCCCATGAGGGTATTTCAATATTTGATAGATGGCAGAAGAGACTGCTTTCACAAGGTGCAGCCAGGGCCTCCCTAGCAGTAAGTTGAAAGTGGTTGGCACATATAGGACATGAAACTCAATATCCTGCTAGCTGGACCCACCTGAACTCGAATTTGTACTGTACCCATAACCTCCCTGCTTGTATTGTCATATGCCCGAATCACTTGGGTTGTGGGCACTAAATCTGCAACTTTCAAACCGATGGCATAAGCTGTGCGAGATGGATAGACATTGATAGCTGACCTAGTGTCGACCAACACCACTGGCACCCATTTTCCTTTGCACTCAATAGATATGTACAGGGGTTTGTTGTGAGCTGAGCCTTCTGGCAATAGTTCTTTCTCGGAAAAGGTTAGGGTTGGGCTAGCACAACTTGGGAAAACTAATCCCACAAGCTGTTTAGGGGTGGTGTCAATGGACAGTTTGGCTTTATCCATTGCTGATAACACAGCCTGTTGATGCACTCAAGAAGGCATGAGCAGACCCTAGATTGAGATATCTGCTTGGATCTTTTTCAGTTGCTTCAGCGCTGCCTTTTCTTCCAACTACTTCCTTTTCTGTTTTTCCACCTCTTTATCTTTCCCAGAGGCCTCGACTTGGTCTAAATGTGAGGGCTTGAGATACTGCCCACTCCTCGTCATGTGGTCAATCTCTTCAGTGTACCACGTATCGTCTGGCAAGGACTCATTCCAGTCTTCATCTGTGTGGGCCAGATGTAGATCATCATCTTCCCACCATACACCTCCAACAATCGACAAACAATTGTCTTGCTCCGTTCTGATTATTCTTACATCAGAAATATCCCCCACAAGGTGTTGGGCTTTTCCAGCTTTCAAGTGTCTTCAACCCTTTCTTGTACAAATTGTTTCAGCGCAGGTTCTTGTTCGATGTCTGCAGCACTCACAGTGCTTAATTCTTGAGCTAAATTCTTGACGCCAGTGCTCTCTAGCAATTTCCCATTTTCATTAGCCATTCCGGCTACTGTAGCTATTCTTGCTTCCTTTTCTTCTGGTGTTGTTTCAATTCCCTTCTCCCTATCAGGTTCATCACTCAACCGCCCAGAGTTGTCCGTCGACCCGTTCAAATCGAACCAGTCAATCTCCACATCCCCTTAATCTTTTTCGTCATAGAACTGCAGATTGTCTAAGTCCTCCTCAAGCACCGCCAGATCATCCAAACCTTGGCTCGTGAGATTCTCTTTAACCACACTAACCTCCGCTGCTGTTGGCAATACCACTTCCGGTTTGGTTTGATCAACTAGCACAATGTAGCAGCACAGATTGTACACCCCCTCAGAAAAATCCTTAGAACACTCAGGCAGCAGACTCGCACTTTCCTCTAAGGCCAGTCTTCCTTCTTCTGCTACTGTCACCACCATGGGTTTATGTTGAAGTGTGGATATGTCCATTATGCACAAATCTATGCTTTCAGGAATGAACACAAACAGTCTAGGTAGGTGAGAATGGGTAATATATACGCTGGGGTCATAGGGGATGGCTAGTGTATGTATTAGATTTAAGTGCTGGGGTGGAGGAACTTGGTTGTGGGTCGAGAGAGGGTTGGTGGTTACATTTGGCTTTTGGGGTGGTCCGATCACCTTGTTATCGATGAGATCTTGAATCTCATGATGCAGCCTGAAGCATTGGTCAGTGTCGTGACCGTGCTACTGATGTAACGCACAGTAGTTGGCTGGGTTGTGTTTTGGTAGGAGAGGATTGGGTAGTGGGCGAGGCTCTAATGGCTTAAGATGCCCCTTTTTGATCAGCATCTTCATGGCTTGGGATAAAGGCATATACAGTGGGGTAAAGGTCCTCTAGGATCGGGCTTAGTTGTTTGAATTTTGTGGAGTTGTATTGGCGAAGGGATTGGCAATCTTGGCTGCGGTGGTGACAACACTCACATCAGATGGCCGCACAGCTGTGCTTTCACTAGTGGTTGCATTGGGACTGCACACAAAAGGCCTCTTGGCCTACTCATTCTCTTCAGTTATCAACCACTATTTCATGGCATCTTCAATCTGAAATCCTATCTCATGAAGTTCGGTAAATGTGAACAAGGGTAGGACTATCATTTTCTGCAACAATTTCTCGTGCAAATTACGGACTATCGTCCTTATCTGATCTTTCTTGGAAGATCATGTAGTCATCATTGAAGCCTTGGCCCTCCACCTTGTCACGAATTCTAAGAAGCCCTTTTTTGGCTCCTAGCGCGTTGCGTTAAGATCACAGGTTGTGACCTCAATTTGCATATTGTATGGGTGCTATGCGACGAAGGCCTCAGCTATTTCCTCCCAGTTATGTTTCATAGAATCCTCTAACTTGGCATACCATATAGCTGCTATTCCTGACATAGTCCGGCCAAAGAGTGAGAGCTTCTGCAATCTAGTCAAGCCCATCAGCTGTAGAATGTCTAAAAATAGCCGAAGATGAACCATGAGGTCTCTAAAGCCATCAAATCTATCGATATATGACATTTTGAACTGGTCTGGCAACATCACTACAGAGTCAGTATATCTATCTTCTATGTCGGGAATAGAGTTCACACCCTGCGCTTTCTTGAATAGCTTCTCCAACTTGTTGACCTTAAGTACAGTCGAGTCAACTTGAAATTCAAATGGAGCCTCAGTTTGATACACAGGCGCTTTAGAGGTTTGTAGTGGGATCAGCTCTATCAAATTGCCCTAATTCTCATCCTGGGCATTAGTAGTATAGAGTGTGGCTCCGGGTGCTAGAATACTCGTAAGAGGTGTATGAGATGCAGAAGCCGCTACCGGTTGTGGTTGTTGTTGTTGTAGCCTATTGATGACCTCTACCTGACGTGCTGTGATCTCGACCTGACGAGCAGCGTCTTACTACATGGTCTCAACTGTTTGTTGAAGGTAGTGGATCAAGTCTTCTATGCTAACTAGAGGATATTGTGCCATTGGAATGGGCGAATAATCTCGTACTTTACTGGATGTAGAAGACTAAGTCTGACTAGGTGTAGGTGATTGTTGGACTGGTGAATTGTGCCTAACTCTTCTTTGTCGAGTAACCGGTGGGAGCGAAGCAAACACAAGCTATCCTCTAACAAGATCTCCGGATTTGTAAAGCCACCTGACATGGGTCTAGAGTGCTTGGGGGATATCCGAACTTTCCAAAGCTATTGTGATAAAAGGCCTAGTAAAAAGAAATAAAGCAAAAAAAAAAAAAAATACACAGCACCTCGGCTCAGATGTTAGCACCACACAGATGTAATCAAAGCTGTAGGACTGCACTCAACACTAAATTCTGCCTGCAAATACTGATACCTAACTTGCAACTGATACGCACGTTCCTGTACAGTTTTATTGTAAAGCACATACCAGTTAAGTGAAAACCAAAACACCCCTATGAGAGGGTAGAATTACCATGTCCTAGTTTCGTCAGGACCTAGGGTTCACTATTCAAACAAAGCGGTTTCACGCAATTCCTGTACTCAGGTGAGCATCCTGTCCTAGTTTGGAATAGTCTCTATGGCTTTCGATATGCAACTAGGCCAAATGGTCAAACAATGTACCTCTGCAAGACTACCTAAAATACCTCTCACACCTAACACCAAGAAGTGAAATAAGGATGAAACGGTACAGCAGTAGTCCAGATCCAAGGATTGTGTTCCCCTCGTGGCAGAGCCCGTTCAGCCTTTTGGCAAGCTTTAGGGCAAGCCTCCAGCAAATCATCCAGGAATAGCAGATGGAAAACACAGTAACTTAAACTCACCAATGCAAATGCAATGCAAAGAAACATAAAAGTGTAGATAAAATTTTATATCATGAATTTCAAGTCAAGTTCTCTAATTTCCCCAGTAGAGTCGCCAGAAACTGTAGCTCAGCTTTTTCGCGCCCCCATTCGGAAGGTCGAAATATGAGCCCTATAGTTTGGACTACCGTGGTTCTGAATCTAATCTCACAAATGCAATATGAAATTGATAAACACCAAAGAGTCCAAATCCGGCAAATCATTTGAAAAATCAATTTGAATCAATTGCCAAAAATGGACTGATTTGCCTGATACAAAGTCGCCACCTAAATATTTTTATTTTTGAAAAATTTAGGAAACACGTGACTTATGCCAAAGGCCACGTGTCCGTCATCACCAAAGTTGGCTCGGCTCGAGAACTTAGGTACAAAAGGGGAAGGTCATGAATACATTTGAACATCCCCGCTCGCCCGAGCAAAGATCGGCCTCTACTAATCATGATATGATTTTTATCAACATTATATGCTCTTGTTCCGGTTATTAGACTAGCATTACTATGTGATGTGCACACACACAAGTGTATACTAACTTTGTGAGAATTCGAACATTTCAAGTCATGTTCGTTTTGAAAGTTGTTTTCGAAATATGCACCACTTGAAAAGTGATCGCATATGAACGTTGCTCAAATTATTCCAATTCAAGCAACAAGCCTTCATCCACAGGCATTCAGGCAGTTTAAGGCTTACCTAGTACTCCAAGTCAAGATAAACAAGAAGAGTTTGAAAAATGCATGATCCTAACTTATGCAACATGGCTAATGCAACACATGTGATATGCAATTACTAAGCTTGACTAGTAAGATGGCATATGAATTTAATTTTATAGCATGCGGTCTAAGCATGTATTCAAAGAAATATCTAAACTAACAATGCAGTTGGAATGATGTGCTGTGCTTAATGTATGCAAGGCAATGGATGCAAACATGAGAATGCTAATTGAAACGTGATATCCCTAAACTAACCATCGTAAGCTAGTAAATAAAAGGGAGAAAGACATGAGGTTAGAAGACATACACATTTATTACATTGCGCTCTCACGAGGGAGACTCCGAATGAACTAACTAGCTAAATAATTAAGCTAAGCTAATTATTACAACAAACTTTGAATTAGCTAAACTACTTAACTAATTATTATAACAAATTGAACTAATTAACTAACTATGCTAGCTAACTAATTAATACTAACCAAATTAATTAACTATTCTAGCTTACTAATTATAATTACAACACAATACGAATTAGCTATTCAAACTAATTACAAAAGCCACTAGTTAAGCATAACACTAATCTATTACAACACAAATCCCAAGGGTCGATGAGGAACTCATGCATGAACGTGGTTTTCATCCGAAAAGCCGCTGTTTTGTTGTTGCATGCCTCTATTGCTTAGCAGGACACTTACACTGATTTCCACTTCCAGACCAGCTCTGTTCTACCTCAGAAGGACACTGTTGAATTTGCACTAATGGCTGACAGAGGGCCGGTCGGCCATTGTTGATGGTCGATCAGCCACTGATGGTGGCCAATCGGTTACTGATGGTGGCCTGTCGACCACTGCTTACTAGATTTCCTTGCTGCAACAGAGAGCAAATAGAGCAGGACAATGTATTTTTCAAGGGTTTGTTTGCACAATTCATTCCCCTTTTCATGAACAAATCAAAGGGAGACAAACCTTGGTCCAAAAACCATCAACTTAAGCAATTTCATTGCATGATGGCTTATGAACCAATGTGTGCAATTTCATTAAATGCAGCAAAATGAGACTCTAATCTCCTCCCTTTCATGAGTTGATCAAGGGAAGTGGTTGACCTTAGAGACATGGATCATTTCATCACTAGTGAGTATGAAATGGCCCAAGTTTCTATGTGTTCAATTAACGTCCGATTGAACACAACCAATTATTATCTTGCACACTTTTAGTTCTAAGTTTTAGTTACTCCATTTTAATTACCCTTCCATTCTTTAACCAATTAAGTCCATTGGTGAGTTTAGTCCTCTAAAAAAGAAGTGTCAAACAAGGGGTAATTTAAGGCAAGAGAGAGGTGTCATGCCGTTGATAATGAACCCCCAAAAGAGGATTAAACCATTAAGCATGGACCTCAATCTCAAGCTTAAACAATTCTAAGGTTGCAACAACCCTCAAAGAAAATGAAGATTCAAGAAATGAGAGAGGTTGCAGAGATTATGCTTGCTAAAATTAAGTGAGAAAAACACTAAAACAATGCAATCAACTCAAACAAGTGGTGTCTAAAGGCCTAAAACACCAAGCTTGTGAGAACACTCACACTAGAAGCATGCAAAACAGGACTTAAATGCAACAACCAACCCAAAATAGTGGCAAAATAGTCCAAAATAGAGGTTAAAATATGCTGGATTTAAGCTATAAATGGCTAGAATATTAGGCTAACACATAGAGCTAACTAAGCTAGCAAACAAGGCACAAGGAGGGGAGGCTAACCCCTCCAAATTTGGACTTCAAAATTATTGGAAACGCCTTACAAACAAGGAAGAAAGAATGGTGAACCACTCCTTACCTTTTAATGGCTAACCACCAACTTCATATGACAAAAATAGAGTTTTTATAGCCCAAAAACAGCCCAAAATCAGTGGGAAAAAGATAGAAAAACAATTATGCAAAGGAAGGTAAAAGGGCAAGTGTTATACCTCTTGAAGCAAAGATCAATTCTAGGCAACAATTCAAGCCAAAACCAACTTCGAGAGCTCCAAGAAGGCCTCAAGGAACCTCATTCCAAAGGTAATCAACTTTGATTAAGGAGGTGTAGGCAAAAGTATAGTGTATGTAAGCTAATGTGCACAAATTTGCAAGAGAGAAATGTAGAGAGAGAGAGAGAGAGAAAGAGAGATTTTTGTTCCAAAAATTCTAACCCTCAAAAATAGGGGAGGAGACCCCCTATATATAGAAAACATGAATTCCATACAAGGATATCCAGCCCTACACGTAGGTGCGGATGCATGCATCTGTGCAAACAACTAGCATAAAATATCTGCAAAATACACTGGTGGTCGTTGGCCCTCTTGGCGGCAACCTGCCACCATCAAGGCGATTAAGCGACCAATGGCCGACAACTAGGAGACATGGTCGGTAGCCAATAATGGTGGCCGACAGGTCACCAGAAGGTGCAAGCTTGAAAAACTAAGGTTTTGGCCTAAAAACAAGGCAACAGGGTTGCAAGGTTTGAAAGGCTTAAAGACAGGGCATTCCGTTGAGGACTTCAAGTCCTACACGAGCACATGCAGTCACAATCATCGAGTGCACAAGTGATGACGTCCAAGTCTTGAGGACGGTCAAAAATGGGGTGTCTATAAGTGGCCCTCCCTTTCTTTGGACTTGACAATCATGTCGTCCATGTACACCTCGACCTCTTTGTGGATCATATCATGCAGAATGGTAGTCGCAGCCCTCTGATAGGTAGCCCCAGCATTCTTCAACCCAAATGGCATAACCCAGTAGCAGTAGATACCCCACGGCATAGTGAATACAGTTTTCTCTCTGTCCTCGAGCACCATCAGAATCTGGTTGTTCTGCGAAAACTCATCCATAAATGGCAGCAATGCATGGTCTGCAGTGAAGTCCACTAACTCATCAATGTGCGGCTGAGGAAAGTCATCCTTCGAACTAGCTCTGTTCAAGTCCCGAAAGTCTACACATACCCGAATTCTACCATCCTTTTTCGGCACTGGGACGATGTTGGCCAACCAAGTCTAATATTCAGATACTAACAAGAAACCTACCTCAATCTGCTTGGTGACCTCTTCCTTGATTTTCAGCGCCCAATACGGACAGATTCTACACAACTTCTGCTTGATCGGTCGGGCCTCAGGGTCAAGAGGGATCCGATGCTGTACAATCTCAGGATCGATTTCAGGCATGTCTTCATAGGACCATGCGAAAACATCTTTGAAATCTTTTAATAAAGCGACTAAGCACTCACGCTTCTTCGAAGACAACGTGGACCCAATCTAGACC
Source organism: Camellia lanceoleosa (assembly GCA_025200525.1). Lineage (NCBI taxonomy): Eukaryota > Viridiplantae > Streptophyta > Magnoliopsida > Ericales > Theaceae > Camellia > Camellia lanceoleosa. The sequence goes on from CM045766.1 coordinate 57,236,653, forward strand.
AGACGAGGATCCTTCTTAATACCCACATTAATAGCAATGATTTCATCAACACAGGGTTTACAAAACCTCTCCTCCTCTCGATTAATCAAGCTTTTCAAAACCATAGGAATTCCTTCCTCTTCGTTTTCATTAAAATTCTAAAAATCTTGGTCAATACAATAAATAAGCGACACAGAGAAATACTCAAAATCGGCAATGTTCTCATTTATAAGATCCAGATCTTCGGTTACAACCGACTCAAAAGCAAAAGAAAAAGAGGACCTGGACAAGACCTTGGCATCCGGGTTACCACCCCCGGGAATACCAGACTCAGACTCAGAAGAACGGGAATCTGATTCCGACTCCACAGACTCAATGGAATCAGATTCTAGCTCATCACCCGACTCAAAACTAGACAGACAGCCCTCCTCCTGCTACCAGATAAGAGATGGTGCCTCTGATGCATCCAAAATGTTGTTGGCTAGGTTCACACCCAGTTTTTCCCCGATCATGGAGATAGTAAGGTTAACCCACAAGTTCTCTAAGTCAGCCGCAAGATCTGTAAGGAGACAAGCCAGTGCTGCCCCTATTCCAAGTTCACTATTTTCTGAGTCACTTTCCATGCTCTATTCAGCTTCAATACTTGGTTCAGCCTTTTTCTCAATATCACTATCTTGCAGTTGCAGGTCAAAAAAGATTTCGAACCCAGGGACACACTACTCCGTGGAATTCATCCAGGGCTCGGGAAAGCAGCAAAGGGGGAAATCTTCTCCCTTCCGAACAAAGTGGCCACTCATCATTCCCTGGATTGGCCTGTAAATGAGCTCACAGTGTTTCCTAGCCTACTCGGCTCTGGCTCTACCTCTGATTTCTTCTCCTTTCCTGATCCAGTCCTCTTTAGTGGGTACATAGCCCAGGCCAAAGGCATGTGGATTGTGCGACACGTTTGTCAATGCTTTGACACCTTTCTGGCCACTTCTTCCAAGTCCCATTCCTAGCACATGCTGCAGTTTGTTCATGAAATAGATAGATTGGGTGTTGACATACATGCCCTCATCAACGACCAAAATGGTCTGCACTACCCGGGCCTCAGCCAGAGTGAACCTTGAGAGGAATACATCCTCATCGCCGTAAGTGATCTCTAACACTGGTGTAGTTACCTCTAGCAGCAGGTGAATGGATGAATTCCCAAAAATAATTGCCCCTCATTTCCCGTGAGGGTACTTCAGCATTTGGTAGAGAGTAAAGGAGACAGCTTTTACAAGATGTAACCAGGGCCTCCCTAGCAGTAAGTTGAAGGTGGCCGACACATCTAGGATATGGAACTCGACATCTTGCTGAGCTGGGCCCACCTGAACTCTGATTTGCACCGTGCCCATGACCTCCCTGCTCATATTATCATATGCCCAATTTACTTGGGTTGTGGGCACAAAGTCTGTCGGTCTAAGGCTGATGGCATAAGTTGTGCAGGTAGGGCAGACATTGATAGCCGAACCGGTGTCTATCAACACCACCGGTACCCATTTTTCCCTGCACCCAACAGATATGTACAAGGGTTTGTTGTGAGCTGAGCCTTCCAACAGCAGTTCTTTGTCAGAAAAGGTTAGCGTTGGGCTAGTACCACTTTCTGGTTGTCTTCAACCATCTCTTGTTCAAACTATTTCAGCGCTGCTTCCTGTTCTATGTCTACAATGCTCACAGCGCCCAGTTCCTGAGCTAAATTTCCCACACCAGTGTTGTCCGATAGTTTTCCCTTTTCATTGGCCCTTCCAGCCACTACAGCAATTCCTGCTTCCTTTTCCATGGGTTTCATTTTAGCTCCTTCCTTCTTATCCGGCTCATCACTCAACCACCTAGAGTTGTCGGTTGATCCATTCAAATCGAACCAGCCAATCTACAGATCCCTTTGATCTTGTTCATCAAAGAACTGCAAGTTGTCTAAATCCTCCTCGAGTTTTACCAAATCATCTAACCCTTGGCTCGGGCCATCCTCCCTAACCACATTAACCTCGACTACAATTGGCAACACCAATTCCGGCTCGACTTAAGCAATCAGCACAATGTAGTAGCTTGGATCGTACACCCCATTAGGCAAGTCCTCAAAGCTCTCCGGCAAAAGACTCTTACCTTCCCCTAAATCCCCAACAGAGTGTCCTAAGCGCACCAATGCAAATGCAATGCAAAGAAACACATAAGTGTAGTCAAAACAACATATTATGAGTTCGAGTCAAGTTCTCTAAATCCCCAGCAGAGTCGCCAGAAACTGTAGACCGCCCCGGAACTCCGCTCCGCGCGCGAGGGCGCGAATTGTACTTTTAGCTACTACAGTTAGGACTCATGTCACGGTTCTGAATCTAATCTCACAAAGTGCAATGTAAGACTAATAAATCACCAAAGAGTCCAAATCCGGCAAATCATTTTGGAAAATCAATTTTAATCCAAAAGCGCCAAACATGGACTGCTTTGCCCGATTTCAGAGTCGCTACCTAAATATTTTATTTTAGGGAAATTTCAAAAACCCTGACTCGTGCCTAAGGCCACGTGTCCGTCATCACCAAAGTTGCCTCGGCTCGGGAACTTGGGTACAAGAGGGGAAGGTCTTGAAATGAGCACCCCCGCTCGGCCGATCAAAGGATCGGCCTCTACTAACATGATTGAAAACACGTGTTCTTATTCCGGTTATTAATCTAGAATTACTATGTGATGCGTACAGCATACAAGTATAGACTAAATCACTCAAGTTGGAAAAAAAACAATTCAATGTTTGTTTTTTCGAAAATGGTTTGGAAGTGCTACTCATAAGTAGGCTAAGTCATGGAATTGCCACCCTCAAGTGGGCTTAGAAAACATGGTGATTTGCCACAATCAAGTGGGCTTAAAACTCGCATTTCGATGAATTGTTCCAATTCAAGCAATGAAGCCTTCATCCACAGGCATTCATGCAGTTATATCAATTAAGCAAATAGCCTCGTGGCAAGCATGCTATCATGGCAGTCACTTATATACATGCAAGGATGCTAAAGCATAAACACTCACAGTGTACTCCAAGCTAAAACAAAAGCTAGTTAGTAATCATTTATGATCCTAGCTATGTTGAGATGCCTAATGCAACACATGCAGAAATGCAACTAAAATAGGCTCAGCTATCTAGAATGTCATGTGAATGCAACTAGATAACATGTATTCAAATTAGTATTGAAATACAATGCAGTTTGTATGATGCGCCGAGCCCGGTGCATACAAGATGAATGAATGAATGCAAACATGCAAAGCATAAGTATGCTAATTGAAACATGCCCTAAACTAACCATCGAAAGATAGTAAGTAAAAGGGAGAAAGAAATGGGATTGGAAGACATGCATCACACACACGCACGCTTATTACAAAATTTGCCCTCTCGACGGAGGGTCCAAATAACAAGCTAACTAGCTAATCTAAGCTAATTGAACTAATTATTACAAACAAAACTAATTACCTAATCCTAGTTAACTAATTATTACAAAACGAAGCTAATTAACTAACGAGTCAACTAACTAGTTATTACAAACACAAATGAATAGTTAAGCGCATTAACTACTTAAGTACAAAACGAAAGCATTAGTTAGCTAAGCAAAGCAGCTAAGTAAAGCAGTAAAAAGAAGTCCTCGGGACAAGAAGTGCATGCATGCTCGGTCGCGCTCGTTCGAAAATCCATCGCTATGCCCTAACTTACCTCTGTTTGCATTTGTTCTTAGAACACTGTACAAAGCTCCAGGTAGCTTCTACTCCATCATGGGCACCTCCAGAAGCATTGCCAACCACTTATTGGTGTTACCAACCATCTACCGACCACTTACCTTTGCTGCAGACCAGAAAAAGTGGTCGGCCAGCCACTTTTACTGGTCTGCCGACCAGAAAATTTTGTACACTTCCAGTTTGTTGCAACAGTGAACAAGAAGGGGCACGGCAATATATTTGCAAGATATGTGTGCACAACCACCCTCCCTATCATTTCATGAGCTCAAGGGAGTGCGGTTCTCGACTCTCGGGTCACCAACCGAGCATCACAATGCACAATGGCCGAGAAGCCAAGATTGCACAATTCAATGTAAATGAATGCGCAAATAACACTTAAGGGCCTTAAACCTCTATCATGCATGATCAAGAGGGTCGGCGACCGAGAAATGAGGCACGTTTCATCATTTCAAGTTTGAAACGTCCCTCGTTTCTCGCGTTTGGACTAACACCCTATCCAAACACAATGCAATGCATGCATTATTAACTTATCAAATCTAATGGCATGCAAACTCAATGCAATGTATGCAAACATAATGCAATGCAACAAGCATGCAAACATAATGGACATGGCAAGGGCTATGTAATGCAACACTCAATGGACCAAACCAATCTCAAACAAGCTTCATGCATGCCAAGACAATGGCCAAAACATGCTAAAAATGAAGTCCAAAAACATATACTGGCATGCATGCCAATTGGCTCAAGAATTAAGGCATTAAGATGTGACTCTCAAGAGCACTTAAAGAGTGAAAAACATGGAAGTGTGACAACACTATAAGCTCTGAAATCACGCATGAAATGGTGCCAAACCACTCAAACGACACAAGTACGGCATGCAAGAGCCCTTAAACACAAGGCTACCAAAAGGGACTACACAAGAGGCATGCAATGCATGGGACAAATGAATGAACCAGCCACAAACAGAGCTCAAATAGGTCAAAACAAGCACCAAAACATGTTGAGATGGGAGTTCACAAGTCTAGACAAGCATGCATACGCATTGGTCCCCAAACAAGGAAATAATGCACAACCCTTGAAAGCATTCAAAGAGTGAAAAAGTGGGAACATGGCAATGCTATATGCTCTGAAATAACATGGTAAATGATGCCAAATCATGCACATGTCATAAATGAAGCATGCTATGGTGCTCAAAACTCAAAGCTAACAAGGCCAATTGCACTACAACTATGCAATACATGAACCATATGGCCAAGGCAACCCAAAACAGTCCTAGAGCATGTCAAAATGATGCTAAAACATGTATGGACTAGAGCTAACACATGCCAGCATGAAGGGCATGAAGCATGAAGTATGCAAGGCCAGTAAGGAGGAGTACACTACACCTACCAAAACCAAGCATGAGGTGACTTCACCAACAAAAATCAGATTTGTATTATGGAAAAAGAAGACCAAAAACACACTGAAATGGTGGCCCAAAAGCCTAGGCAAGATGGCATACACAATGGCTCATTTTTAAGGCATAAAGCACTAACCCTCCAAAGCATTGAAAGAGTGAAAGATGTAAAGACATGGCAGTGAAACATGCTCTAAAATCACATACTAAATGATGCCAAATCATGCAAATAGCCCAAGCAATGCATGCTAGTGACTTGGAAACTCAAGGCAAGTGAGCTAGAATGCACTATGTCTATACAAAGCAAGGCATGCATGACCAAAACAACATAAAACAGAGCTCAAGCATGGTAAAACATGAACAAAATCTTTTGGAGTTAAGCCAAAATCATGCTAGAATGATGGTCCAAAGCATGGTGCATGTTAGGCTAGTATGGAGGATTGCACTACAAGTGCAAGGAGCATACAAGAGGCAAACAAACCAACCCAAATCAAAGTTATGACATGTCAAATAATGGCCAAAAACATGCTAAAATGGAGCTAATACATGCTAGAAAGGCATGCTACTTTGCAAGGCTACAAGTAGGATTACACTACAAGTACAAGAAGCGTGCAAGAGGTGACCAAGATAGTCCAAAATAGAGTCATGGCAGGTTTGGAAAGTCACAAAAATGAACCTAAATAAAGCCTCCAAGAAGTAGAAACACATGCTCTTTTGGAGGGCCATCAACACAAGCACACAAGAGAAGAAGAGAGGGGACAACCCCCTCCTATTTGGGGCCTCAAAACCAAGTTTCCACCACTGAAATTTCTCTAAATTTCAGTAGTAGGAAGGCCAAACAAAGGTCATTACAAAGGCCAAAAGTGATGGCCCAAAACAAGGCCAAACAAGGCACAAGAGGGAGTAAACCACCCCCAACACCAAAGAAGCCTTAAACAAACATGTTAAGCACTAAAAATCAGAACTTTTTGTAGTTTGAAGTTAGGCCTAAAACATCATGAAAATGGGGCCAAAAGCTTAATCAAAACAAAGCTTTAAAGGGGTTAGAGACTTACCCTTGTAGAATAACTTCAAGAAAACAACTCCAGCAACCTTTTTGGATCAAAAGCAATCCAAAAAACACAAAACCAGCTTCAAGATGCCTCAGCAACAAGAGTGTGGTGTTTCACTATGTGTTTATGTGCAAAAGTGTGAAGAATAGGCACTTTTAAGCACAAATATGAAGAGAAATGAAGAAGTACAGAGACAGATGATAGGCACTTTTAAGCACAAATATGAAGAGAAATGAAGAAGTATAGAAACGGATGATATGTATATGTCCTATGCAAATTTCTCAACCTAAGACAAGAGAGAGAGAGCCTTCCCTCTTATAGAAAATCAAGCCTCAAGCTTGTTGAACAAGCTTGAAGCTAGATGCAATCCCTCCATACACGTGTATGGAGGATGGTTTCTGTGCCCAACAGCTGGCCCAGCTGGCAAGATAAATATCTGCAGAAAGTGTAGGAAAACTGCCGACCACTTGAAGCGGTCGGCCAGCTACTTACACTGGTCGACCAACCACCACAAGTGGCCTGCAAGGAGACCAAGTGGTCGGTAGGAGGGGGAAGGTGGTCTGCACCAAGAAAGCAAGGTGGTGGCATGGCTGCCGACCACCAAGACCAGTTGACCGACAAGAAAATTGGCTGGCGGGGAAGAAAAGTGGTTTTCAGGGAGAGAAATTGGTCTCCAACCCTTATTCCACCCTCCAAGCAAGGAAAACAAGGTTTGTGCCAAAAACAAACCAAAAAGGATGAAAGACGAAAGTCCGCGGGACAAGGCGAGCAACCGGAAGCCTCGAAAACTAGTCTACGAGCGCAAAAAGTGGTCTACGAGAGGGAAAAGTGGTCTACGGCCACAAAAAGTGGTCTACAAGACCTCTGTGTCCCTCTACACTAAGGCAACAAGGCATGGCCCAAAAACCAAGCCAAGAGGAGAACGTTAAGCAGTCCTGAGACAAGGCATGCGGCCGAAGGCTCTGGAAACCGAAAACTTGTCTATAGGAGGGAAAAGTAGTCTACGACCACAAAAAGGTGGTCTACAAGACCTCTCTCTCCCTCCAAGGACAGGAAAACAAGGTTTGGTTCAAAACCAAACCAAAAAGGAAGCAAGACAAGGCACTCAGCCAAAGGCTCCGGAAATCGGAAACTAGCCTACAAGAGGGAAAAGTGGTCTACAGACCTCTCTCTCCCTCCAGGCAAGGGAAAACAAGGCATGGTCTACAAACCAAGCCAAAACATAAAGAGTTCAAAGGCCCAAAGGCAAGGCACTCAGCCGAAAACCCTAGAAACTCAAAACGAGCACAAACATGCACAATCATCGAGCGCTCAAACGACGACGTCTGAGTCTTAAGGTCGGTCAAAAATAGGGTGTCTACAATTCACCAGACCCAGGGCCGAGCTAATCCTGACGTTCCACGTTCCCCTCTTTCAGGTATGAGGATCGCTAATGATCTCCGTGACGGGTCCTTGATTGATCACCTTATGCAGGGAGTGGACGATGACCAGTACCACAGGGCAGGCGACTTCATTGCCTTCTTACAGACTTGGCGATGGCTCTTCTTACTAGGGGTGTGGTTCGTGCACTTCTTGAGGCTGGTCCTGCTACTACTGCTGCCACCGCTAGAAGAGGCGTTTGTGACACCCCAAACCTAAACTAAGGGTTGTAGTCAAGGGAAAGTCACAAGTGAGTCCAATAGCCAATAACCAAGTAAGATCCTAGATCGCTGGAGGAGCCAAATTAGCCTCCCTTCTAAGTCCAGCTTTCTTAGGTAGCGTACTACCCTTTTGACAGATCTTAAGTTGCATTGACACAAGGTCTTATAAGCAACGTAGGGAATTATATTGGTATTGGAATTAAAATATATAATAGTAGAATAATTACAAATATCCTTAATTACAAAAGCTTGTACCATCAACATTACATCCAAAAGAAAATTTAAAGTTTTATATGGACTTTACAAAACAACAAAAGAAAATCCTAACTTTCAAGGATAGCCAAATGTCCTCAAAGGTTTTCGGTTCGTTGTCTTCTGCGTGCTCCTTTTCTACACCTGGCATGATATTCCGTGAGTTTTGAATGTTCGGTAAACGCGCACACACCCCATCCCTTGGACATTTTTCTAGAATTTCTTAAAGCTTACTGATTTAACCGGTTCTTTGCAACAAGTATTAGGAAAATGAAATGAGCCATAAAAACACACCCATGACCGTTAAAAAAATTATCACACACTCTCTATATGTCAAATCCCTTTGAAATAGATCTTGAGTTCATAAAGGTTTGCTATGGAAACAAAATCACAAACTTGAGAAAAAAAACATGCTGAAAATTTTAAAAAAGAAGATGAACACCACTTTTTCAAACCATGCATCATCCAACAAGTGTAGTAACTCCAAGTAACATATAAAAATATGTTTCTAGCATGCATTATGAAAGGGAAAAATATGATGGTATTCATGGAGAGAAGAGGTGAATGATGTTTACATTAGCTTGCTAGATTTTTTTCTTACTTGTATCTCTCTTTTTCTCAAACTCACTTGCTCTCCTTTTCCTTCTCTTTTCAGCCGTGGGTTTTTTATGTGTGGAGTGACAAAAATGAGCTAGCAAGGCTTGTATTTATAGGCCAAGGAGGAGAGAGAAAATGGTTGAATGGTTTGGTTGAATTTCAATGGAATTGATCAAGTTTGGTTGGTTTGTAATTGGATCCAATTAGGATTAGTGTTAATTAATCTTCATTAAGAAAAAGTAATCCTAGTTATTAGTTAATTGGGAGACAAGAGTACATTGCATTTATTGCTCCCTATTTCTTCATGTTTTCAAAGATTTTCTTGAATATTTAATTCAAGATTTGCTATATAAAAAAATATTTTTTTTGGTCCTTCTCCTCTATTCACAACCAGCCACCATTTCCACATGTAAGAATTTGATTTCTTTTGAACAAAATATAGTAGATATTATGTATAAATCAATGAAATAATAGTTGTACTCTTATTGAATAAAATATTAGGTTTTTTGGGTCCAAAATGCAATAATAAGGAAAGTAGAGGGTACAAATCTGAAATTTTGAAATAAAACATATATTTAAGTCATAATAGGAAAAGTAATTCGGGTTATGTGAATACCGATTCGCAACAAAAGGCGAGATACCGAGCTAAAACGGCGAGATACCGAGCTAAAACGACGATTACCGGAAACTAGGGTTAAACTTGAAATTAATTAAGAGAATGAGGGACTTCAATGAAATAATTTAAAAGTAAGGGACTTTTAAGAAAATAAAATTTTTAGGGGCCTCACAGTATTCCTGCTACAGCCCTTATTCCTGGGCTTCTTGCAATATCGACAGAGGTTGTATACATGCGACCAAACGTGGCCATCGAGTAGATCCCTCTTGAGCACATTGAGGAGAGAGATCGCAGGTTGGTGGTTGCTCCCGACATTGAACAAGTATGTATTCCCCTATATTTTTGGCCACTGTGCTTTATCACTTTGTTCTACATTCTCAAGTCCTCTCTCTTTTGCAAGTGTTTGTGGGGTATGTTGATGAGCTCCTCCGAACAGTTGACCGACTACTTCTCATGGTGCGGAGGAGACAAACTACTCTGGTCACTCATGATCGAGGTACACTTTGTCCAGAGTTTACTATTGTTGCAATCTTGTCCACAAGTATGTTGAGTCTATTTTGATATCTCTACTCTTTTTAGCTTGAGCCGGCACCAACTACACCCGCAGGACCTCCCCCAACTGGAAGAAGGAGAGAGAGACGAGGCCTAGTGAGAAGTAGAGGATAGGCTAATCGGTGAAGAGGCAGAGTGAGACGGTGCTCGCCTTCTTCCGAGGCCACTTTTGATGAGTACACGACCCTTGAGGATAAGGAGGATGAGGTCGCCATCCAGTCCAATAGCACCAGCGATGATAGCAACGTGCCTCCTCCGCAGCCGAGGATGAAGAGGGCGAGGATGGGTGGATTTGTACTTTCTTTTCTTTTTTGCTTTGTAGTTAAAAATTATATAGCTTCAGATCGACCCTTTGTTTTATTTTTGAAGACTTTTGGTTTTTTTGTTTTTGTAAAACAATGATCGAGATTAAACCTACTAGTTTATGAAAAGAATTTTTGAATGGTTTCACTTGCATAACATATGATGAATGGCGTAACCGTTGCATAACAACCTTGTACAAGACTTTACAACTGTGCATGCTTGCTCTTGAATTCATTCTTGAATCGAATAATAACCTATAACCGGACAAAATGCAAAATACAACTCGATAACAAAAGAACAAAATGAAAACAACCTAAAAACGCTAAAAAACACTTGATGCAAGCAAAACAAAACTCAAAATACAACCATAGTGAACCAAGGCAAGAGCCAGCTTTCTTCTACCACTGCTCTAAATTGAGCAGGTATTTAGACCTGGCCGGGTCCAAATAGACATGGCCGGGCCCCAATGAGACACGACCGGGTCTAAAAAGGATGTCGGTGGGTGTGATCCAACTATCATGCACTGTCTCTTCCTCAAACTCTAAAAAGGTGCTCCCAAGCTACTTTCCTGGCAGAGTAGCAAGTCTTTGATATTTTGCTCTCAAGATGGACACTTTACTCAGCAATAGGCTCCCAGACTGGATAGCCATTTTGGACAGCTTGGAAAAGGTGAATTTTCACGATTTTGGCATAAACGCTCTTTTTTCGTTAAGCCATGCTTCACTTTGTTTTCCATTCCTTCAAGCTACGGTCCGATGTTGGAACCCGGTTACATATGTATTTCGCTTCGGAGCACAAGAAATGTACCCTGCACTTGAAGAATTTCAAGCTTTGATGAAGTCTCGGCATGACGAGGAAATTATACTCCAGCCCCGTTTCGGCCATGCACGGCACTTGAACAAGTGTGGGTTTACGTTACACGAGGCTCGGTCCCTGGCTCATGACAAGGAGCTGGATATCATAGGTTTGATTCATCGCTTTTCGGGTATCAAAAATAGAAGTGACCTTCTCTGGCAAGGTTACCATTAACATGCCCTTTGCTTATGCATACTTGCACACTCCTTACTTGCCCCTAGTTGTAGCAAAGCTAGCATCAGGTTGATTGAAGTGGCCCAATTTCTGAAAGAGAGTAAGAGTTGCATGGGTTTGGCACTGGTCGAAACTTTAATAGGATTAGATGCTTTTCATCGGCGAAAGACTACTCAGTTTGCGGGAAGTCCACTGCTTCTCCAGGTATTGTTTCTCACCCTTCTTATTTATGATTCTCTTCATTCGGCATTCATTCTCTATTTTTCTCTCAAAGCCCTTTCCTTACTTTTCCTTCATCATACACCTCTCTATTCTTTAATCTTTCTTATTTTTCGTCCCTCCCCAGGTGTGGCTAATGGATAAGCTAAAAGTAGTGGACCCTTGCCCCGAGTATTCAACCCAAGCCTACTTCTTCCGTCAGCGGCTAGTAGACTTCCCTTCAGAGGGATGGTGTTGTGACTAGATGTACAGCAGATTTGTAGCTAACATTGCTTAGCATTGCCCCTGGCTCAATCTGACTAAGGTGAGCTACAATATGTCCTAACAGCCGGGTATACAAATGATTGGCCTCACACACTGTATGTTCTATTTTTCATTTTGGTTTAGGCGCCAGTTTGGACATGATCAAATCCTTCCAGATGAGGGGGGTGGAGTACCCAGCTTCATTTTCAATTAAGGCCTCCCACTTAACCCAATATCTTGCTGCTTAGAGGATAATGGAGCTTCTGAACCGTGCCCCTAGTTTTCATTATGCCCTTTTCTGGTGAGTGCTTGACTTGGCTTGAAAACGAGGCACAAGTTAGGCCATCTTTGCCTGTAGAGACCTCCATAAGTACGAACAGAATGTGTTCAATGATGTCAAATGGATTCAATATTAATGAATGTAACAAATGTGTTTACATTAAAAACACAAACAAAGGCTATGTTATAGTATGTCTTTATGTGGATGATATGCTCATCATAGGTAGCAATAATGACATGATTAAAACTACCAAGAAAATGTTGAATAAACATTTTGACATGAAAGACATGGGAATTGCTAATGTAATACTTGGTATGAAAATTACCAAAACATCAGAAGGTTATGCTTTGTCACAATCACATTACATTGAGAAAATACTTGACAAATTTAGCAAAGATGATGATCATCTTGCTAGAACACCTGTGAGTGTTAATTTGTTTCTTTCTAAAAATATACAGGAAAATATTTCTCAATTAAAGTATGCCCAAACTATTGAAAGCTTAATATACTTGATGAACTGCACTCACCCAAATATAACTTGTGCAGTAACTAAATTAAGTACATATACGAGTAATCCAGAAGTAGAACGCTGGAAAGCTATTATAAGGGTTCTAAGATATCTTAGATTTACTCGTAACATTAGGCTAAATTATACTAGATATCTAACAGTACTTGAAGAATACTGTGATGCAAACTAGATATCAGATACTAGAGACTCAAAATCCATCAGTGGGTATGTTTTTACTCTTGGTGGTGCGGCTATATCTTGGAAATCTTCCAAATAGACTTGCATTGCTAGGTCTACTATGGAATCAGAATTTATAGCTTTAGATAAAGCTGGGAAAAAAACAGAATGGCTTTGTCACTTCGTTGAAGATATTTCAATGTGGCCAAAACTAGTGCCTACTATACGTATACATTGTGATAGTCAATCAACAATAGGTAGAGCACAGAGTCATATGTATAACTACAAGTCACGACACATTTGCCGTCGACAGAACATCGTGAGACAACTACTCTCTAATGGAATTATTTCCATTGAATATGTGAAGCCTAAAGACAACATAGCGGATCCACTAACCAAAGGGTTAGCAAGAGAGTTAGTTGAGAATTTATCAAGAGGAATGGGACTTAAGCCTATTAAATAAGAGTTACCACAATGGCAACCCAACCTAGTTGATTGAAGATCCCAAGATCTAGTTTCAAAGGGACAACCGAGTTGCATATGACTCATAAGGATCGCTGGGGAGTCAAACTCCTACCCATTTCTATGATGAAATGGTGACATCTGCAACATTTTAAGTTAAGTAATACTTTTAATGATTTTTATATCTAGGAATACCTAGTGGAGTATGGTAGGATGTTTTTCATAAGAATCACCTATATGAGTGTGATCAGGGCCGGTTCTATGAGATTTGTGAAGGGCTACAATTCTCTAAAGCACTCATGAAAGACCAGGTTGTTCAGGGACAAAATGAACACAATAGTGAGAACTAAACTGTGTCTGGTAATATTCTGTGTGAGCTCTGTTGTCTTGGTTTACACAAATGGCTGAACAGTTCAAGACATCATGTTCATTGATTAATTAGTAAATCCAATAGTGTCTCACAAAGGAATGTTCAAAGCCAAAAGCTACCTATCCTTTGCAGAATATTTTCGATTTCTATACTCTCTGTAGTTAGATCATGTTGTTGCATTTTCTCTCTGTCAAATTTCATTCATGTGGGGGATTGTTGGAAATTATAGTTTTTATAGGCTTATTTTGGCTAAACTTTGAGCCCAAATTTGAGTAAGGCCCATACGTTTTCTTGGGTGGGTCCAAAGAAATGACGTGTTTCTTGCCACATGGCAAGTCACACGATACAAATGGTTCGTCAAAACCATTTATGAGTGAATAGGAAGTTGATGTCGTTTTTGGGTTCATAGAATGGACAATTAAAGAGTAAAATGTGGGTTTCCTTTAAATAATTGTCCCACATTGAAACTTTAAGAGAGCTTGTATGTATATGTAAGCTCTAGGTGGACAAACTTGGGTTGGGCCCCAAGAGGCACCCCGAGTTTGTAGAAGGGAGAAGTTGTGGACAAAGTGGGCTTTGGCCCATACCACCACACAAGCGCGCGTATCATCGCTGTTAGTACAACCGACCGAGCCGAGCTAGATGCGAGTTGTTGGTTGGGTCCTAATTTTAATTTTTTTGACAAAATTTATTTGAATTTTACAACAATTTGAATTCAAATTATTTGCTCACAACCAGTATGTCTTTTCCAAACTAGTCCAGCAGATTCAAACAGGTTTTCAACGTGTTTTAATCAAATTGCACCAGGAAGATTCTTTCTCTTCCCAAACAGATTCAAACCTGTTCCAATAGGTTCAATTCAATTTCATACTTGTTCGATTCAAATTGCATCTGTTCAGTTTGAAATTTGCACATGTTCGATTGAAATCATACTTGATCAGTCTTTTCTAAAAGTCACCACTTGGCCTATAAATACTAGAAGTGTTCCAGCAATTTGATAATTCGCAAATTTTCTTCTTGCTTTGTTTTGTGCTCTCTTTTATAAATATTCTATATATTATTGTTTAGGAAAATTTCTAAGAGTATGGAACTCATGTTCTAATTCGCTGTCCAGATTGTTTAGAGTGCTGCTACAATCTATGTAAAGATCATTGTATCCTGAGAGATAGACGCCATTTATCCGTAAGCCCCGAATGACGAATCATCTTAATGAGTTTCATACACTTGACTTGATTAATTTTTGTACTTATTCATTTCGGTAAATAAATTCTGTAAGTAATTTATTTTATTTTTTTGTATGATTTGTTTCAATTTATTTTGTTTTACACAGAAAATTGTTCCAACAGATGTAAAAATCCCAACACTTCTTGTCTATGTCAAAGTTGTATCAACGTGAGTCATAGGCCTCAATTTGTAAGGGCCAACTTCAAATCACTCTGTTCTAATAGTTGTCTGTAGATTTACATTGCTTTATTTCTTTCCATGATTCCTTTTACCAAGTTTTTGTTACATATTCTAACATATATTTTTGCATTCTTAGTAGGATTTGGAAGGCTTAAATTTCTCAATATCTTTTGTTTTCTCAGAGCAATTTCTGCAGTAGTATCTCCTAATATAAAAGAAGCAACTGACGAAGGGCATAGTTTGATTTCTATCTTTAATTTGATGAGTTTAATTAGTGTCTTATGTTTTATGCAATGTAGCTATGATTATAGAAAGAGAAGAAAGGACATGGGTGTTGAGAAACAACAATTTTATGATAATTTGTTATCACAATATTAATGTAATGGGTTTCATAATTCATGTATATTTCAAATATTATGCTGACAATATTTTTTGGTATGTCATATGATAAGATAGATCATAGAAATAACCTATCATTGCACAATTACATAGTATTTTCAATCAATAAAAAATGATATGAGTCAATATGTTTTATTGATAAAATTTTTGCTACATAATTGGTTTAGGACACCAAGTAAAAAAATATGTTAGGATAACCTACTAAGGCCTCGTTTGGCAAGTGAATTGTTTAGCCAAAAAGTTAAAGAGTTACCAAAAAAGCCAAAAAGTCAACAACCAATACCAAAAAGTCAAAGATTCTCTTTTCTCTTTACTTTTTGTACATCTTTTCGTAAAAAGTCAAAAAGTCATCCCAAACATACTAGTTTTTTTTACATCATATTTTAGCCAAAAAGTCAAAAAAATCCTAAAAAAGTCTGTTCCCAAACGAAGCCCAATAAGTCCTAATAGTTGGATTTAATTTCCATCAAATACTATAAAAAATAAGTGCTAGTAAAATTGTTGCTAAAAAAAATTTTTTTGTGACGATTTTTTGTACATGTCTCTAAAAATTGACAACTAGTGACTTTTTTTGTCACAGTTTTTATAAATTATTACTAAAACTTACAATTAATAATATTTTTCTGTGACGAATTTTTTAAATTGTCACAGAAAGTTGAAAATTAGTGATATTTTTTTTTAAACTATGGCTAAAATTTATAATTGACATTTTTTGTGACAATTTTTAAATGGTCATTGAAAATGAACAATTAGTGACGCTTTTTTAATAGTGTTTGATAAAAAATGTCATTAATTATGATAAGACCTATTGAATAATAAATCCACTTATTATATATAACCTACACATAAGTTCCCAATAATTACCCTTAAAATGATAGGGTATGTTAGAGTGGTTAGGGAAGTCTTGTAATAAAATAAATCCTTAATTTTTAATTTTATCAATTTAAACTTTAATATTTTGATTAATTTTTAATCTAAACTATTCTTATTATCATTAAGTAAAACTGGCAAAAAAAAACAAAAATGTATTTTAGTCATTAAACACATTATAAGTATACGAAAAATGTCTAAAATATCCGTTTTCGATTAGTTTAGTGATTAAAATATATATTTTTAATAATGATACTTAACAAAAATTAGCAAATAGTTTAAATTAAATACAGATCAAAATATTAGATTTTAAATTGACAAAAATAAAAATTAAAGATTCAACTTGTTACAAGATTCAAATCTTGAATTGCTTTGTTAAATTCTATTGAGAGCGACCACATCATAATTGAAGAGACCAAATTATTACGAAAAAATTGTATTTCAATGGAGTAGTGGAAAAAAAAATTATATTTTCATAATGGTGTAATTCTACTGTGTGCATAATACAAATCAGTTCTGATTGGTAGCTCGAGATTTACGGCTCGAAATTGGCTCGAAAATGGCTGGAGGAGGGAGAGGCTGGAGGAGGAGGAGGGAGGGAGAGGCTGGAGGAGGAGGAGGGAGGGAGAGGCTGGAGGAGGATGAGGAGGAGGGAGGAGGAAGAGGAGGAAGGAGGAGGAGGAGGGGCCATAAAATGGCCGGAGGAGGTCGGAGGGGCGTCTTTGAGGCGAGGGCAGCCGGAGGCGATCTTCAGGAGGGGCCTCTCTCTTTCTCTCTCTCTCTTTCTCCCTCTCTCTGGTTTTCGCCTGTGTTCTTCAACAAAAACGAAGAAGAAGAAGAAAAGAAAGAAAGAAAAGGAAGAAAGAAAAGAAAAGAAAAAAAAAAATTCGAAACTCAAAACGACGTCGTTTTGAGTTTCGAGCCGGATTCGAGCTCCGGATTTCGAGCTACCAGTCTTTATTCAATACAAATACATTCATATATTTAGTACAACTTTTCTTGTGTGTAATAATTACACCCAAAAAAAAAAAAAAAAAAAAAATCCATTTGTAATGTAATTTTTTTCCACTAGTGCATGTATTTTCAATTTCCCCAATTATTAATTGGAGACAGTTGTCGGATATGGCCCTATGCATGAATTTAATTTTGTTAGATTCTAATCATTTTAAAATTATTTATAAAAAAATTATATTAATTCAATAATTGTAATTATATAATTTTATTATATTTATCCTTAAAGAAATTAATTAATTAATTTTAAAATTATGTTTGTTTATTATTTGAAAACAAGTTTATAAAACCATGTAACTATAATTATCAAATAAATATATTTTTCTAATAAATAATTTATACACAAATAGTTACATAACAAATTAATCGAAATACAAAAATATAATGCGTGATGAATTCACAAATCAAAACTAATAGTTTGATCATTTTAATGGATTGAACGAGTCTTACACTTATGGAAAAATGTTACAAGGTACACAGTTAAAAATACATCTTCTGGGATTTGTTTAAAGTATAAATTGTTTATTATAATTTGAAAAATTAAAAATATTTCATTGTCAAAAAAAGTTATTTAACAAAATTAACTAAAAAAAATGAAATTCATAATTACTCTCCTATACAATAATAAAATTACTTAAATTATTAATTAAAACATGTTTTTAATATCATTAAAAACTGTTAATTGACTTGATAATTTATTAATAAAATGGGCGATTTGTTATGAAATTAGAAATCTCAAGGGGTGAATGTAATTTCTAGAACTATAAAGGGTGATTTGTATTTTAATCAAATCTCAGGAGATATGAGTCCGGATCCTCGGCCGCCCTACCCAGCGGCCCTTTCAAGCAGCGCCCCAAAACGACGTTGTTTTGGGGCCAATTTTCCCAACAAAAAAAAAAAAAAAACAAAACAAAACAAAACAAAAACAATGGGTTCTGCTGGGTTCATCATGTTCCTCAAGTTCCTCACTTCAACAAATCCCATTTGATGAAGTCCATGATAGAAACAACTGGTGTGGTCTTAGAAACTCAGACACTTTTTCAAGCAGGTGACAAGTCTATGTCGAACATGTTTTCAACAAGTCTTTATTAATTATTATTATTTTTTTTTAATGTTTTTAGAAACCTAACATACTAACTTAGACAAACACAAAACATGTAACTTGTAAGTTTGAAAAAAATAACTTTGGAATCTAACAATAAAACAAAAATTAATGTAGATTTATATATCTATTAACATTATCTCATCCATTAGATCTTTTAATTTTAAGAGCCCTAAAGCATAAGTCTTACGATTTGTTTATAAATGCAGTTTTTAAAATAGATATTATGATTTTAGTTCACACTTCTTTTCTAAAAGGTAGGGTGTGGTAAATGATTTCTTAGTATTGTCCTATAATAATATATAAATCTATTGGCAGTGCAGAAAATGAGAAATAGGTAATATTTTATTGTATAACTATAAAAATATATACATATTTGTTTTTATGTCCTTTCTATGTCATGTCAATATAAAAAATATAAAAAAATATTGTTGTGTCGACATTTTCGTATCATGTCTTATTTGTGTCTTGTGTCCAGTGCTTCTTAGGGTGTAGTGGCACATGAGGATTGTGCAATATAAAGGCAGTAGTGGTACTCTTTAGTGGCAAAATGAACATGGTGATGTCGTAATTTGTTTTTTGTTGTATGGTTCTTCATTTTTCTGCTTTGTGATCTATGTTTTCTTCTAATTTGATATTTCTAAAATTGGCTCAAGATTTTTTATTTTTTATTTTGGTGAAACATGTTTGTTTTGTAATGAAAACCTGGAAAATTGTTTTTAAAATTCTAAAATAATTTTTTCTTCAATTACATAAATGCATTTTTAAATATATATGTAGATTGTTTGCTAATTAATATATATATATATATATATTCTTTTCATCATAGCAGTGAGATGGGCATTTGAGGAAAAAAAATGAAAAAATAGGATGTCATACTTTTTTAAAATCAATTTCCATCCTTATTATGAAACTATTCCAACTGATTGCAATAAACAACTAAAGTTATTTTATAAATATGCAGGGATTGAGGTAACATCTGAAGGGTGAATTAAGACATGGAGGAAAAAATGATGCTTGATTTAGATCTCAATAATCTGCCTTCACCTATTGACAATGTGCGATCTATTGATCTCAGTCTTACCTTAGCGCTACTTAGGACACCAGACTATTACAAATACAAATGACAACCGAGCATGAATCTGTTGATAATAAAGTTGTCATATGCTCCCTAAGAAGCTTTGCTGAGGTATGGAATCTTAAGTATTATCCTAAATAACAACGTTCTTTATAATTTTAAGCTTCAAAATTCCATAACCATAAAAAGAGAGGGAAACATAATTGCCAAGAACCTGAACAGCCTCTTTGGAAATTACTTTCGGCATCAATCACCTCTATCACCCCACGTTTCCTTCTAGCCTTAGCCTAAGATGAGGTGAAAAAGGCAAACCAATAAACTAAAAATGAAGTAAACTGACAAGAAAAGCAACTAGCATAATAATAAAGGTCAGAGAGATTGTACATTCTTCATTGCACTCACTTTCATGCGGAATGTACAATCTTTTTAAGACTCTTAGGCCTCGTTTGGGAACAGGCTAATTTAGTAACTTTTTGGCTATTTGACTAAAATATGAGCTAAAAAAAACTAGTATATTTGGGATGACTTTTTGGCTTTTTATGAAAAGATGTGCAAAAAGTAGAGAGATTTACCACACCCTACAGATTTATATATTATTATATGACAATACTAAGAAATCATTTACCACACCCTACGTTTTAGAAAAGAAGTGTGAACTAAAATCATAATATCTATTTTAAAAACTGCATTTATAAACAAATCGTAAGACTTGGGCTTTAGGGCTCTCAAAATTAAAAGATCTAATAGATGAGATAATGTTAATAGATATAAATCTACATTAATTTTATTTTATTGTTAGATTCCAAAGTTATTTTCTTCAAACTTACAAGTTACATGTTTTGTGTTTGTCTCAGTGAGTATGTTAGGTTTCTGAAAACATTAAAATAAAATAAAATAAAAAATAATAATAATAAAGACTTGTTGGATGCATGTTCGACATAGACTTATCACCTTCTTGAAAAAGTGTCCGAGTTTCTAAGACCACACCAGCTGTTTCTATCATGAACTTCATCAAATGGGATTTATCTTATGTTAAATCAATTTTTTACTAGAATCCAATCATTATGTTGCTTTGAATATTTTTAGAAGGTTTTAAAAGAGAAGTATTAGGGAAAGCAAAGAACTCAAATGCATCCAACTAAGCCCTGATTGGGTTTGCATTATCCTACATCTGAGCTAAATAAAATTCATAAGATCCTACAACTCTTCAGCTCAAGGAGTTGAGTTCTCAAATTTTGTGAACCAAAAGAGAGAAAGAGAGAATATAACCACAAAAAAAAAAAAATTAGGTTCTGGGTTTAAAGAAAACAGTGAACATTATTCATTTTTAAAATTTTAAATTAAATTCCAAAATAAATAAATAAATAAAAGTAATCTGGAAGTTTTGCAGAAAAATTTATGGAAGCACTGTTTAAAATAAAAACAAAAACAAAAATTTGTGATGTATGTAGAATCATTATTTCATTTTCATTTTTGTCTTCTCTACAGAGTGAAAAAGAGTTTTAAAAAATAAAGATTCAATTACACACTTGATTATCACTATATCACAAAATTTCTCTGTAATTTATCCACTTGATTAACACTATATCACAAAATTTACCCACTTGATTAACACTATTCTCACTTTCCCACTTAATTTACCCACTTGATTAACACTATTCTCACTTTCCACCAATTTCTGTGTAATTTACCCACCTGATTAACACTATATCACAAAATTAAATTAAATCTCTCTCAAACACAAACACACAAACAGAGTTGAAAAACCACAAACACATGAGAGAGAGAGAGAGAGAGAGAGAGAGAGATTATAAAGAATCAGACCCCAATTCACTAGCAGATGTGTTAGGTTTTTATTGTTGGCAACCCCGTTTGACAAAACTCCTTTCAGATGTATTTATTTTCGCACTTTTATTTCAGTGAGGCCTTGAGTTTATTAGATGCGAATCCAAATCCGAATCGAGCCATGCAGAGAAGTTTGTAATGTTAATGCTTTCAAGATTGCCACTTATTGATTATTACGGGGTCGAGTCGCTTGCACCGGTAAACAAAAATTCAAATTTGCATTCAAAATTGCATGTCGATCGTTGCTCGCCGAGCCAAGGAGTGCTCGCCGAGCTAAGGCTTGCTCGCCGAGCCAAGGAATGCTCGCTTCGATCCAAGGATTGCGTCCATACAAAAACAAGAAAGTGATTGGTCGCCGAGCCAGGATCCGCTCGAGCGAAGGCACTAGTAGAAATCACGAAATTTACTCTCCTCGCTCGAGCCAGGAAAGCCTCGCTCGAGCGAGCCTCAGAATCCGGATTTCTCAAGGAGTTTGATTTCTTCCCAATCTTGGATTACTTTTGATTCTCTATAAATACTTGGTTTTCTCCCAAAACTATGTAATTTATTGAAGTCCTCCAGATCTTCTTTTTGGTTCTAAAAGGTTTATATCTGGGGATATTTTATTTTTCTTTGATGTCTTATTGAGTATTCAACTCATGATCTGAAAAGGCTACATCAAAGGTTTTGTTTGTTACACAAAAGAGAGAGTTGTTCTTCAGTTGTGGATTCTGAAGAATTCGGTCTGAAGCTTCGGTGGTGGAATCCGGAGTGGCTCATCAGAAAGACAATTCTGTGGTGAAGATGGGGTTGGAAGAGGCACATAGAGGTTGGTTCAATTAGGCGTTGTGGATTCGCTAGATAATTGAGAGTGATACCTGTGTAATTCCTTTATATCTTCTTAGTGGATTGTTCTGGTGGCTGTGGCCCGTGGTTTTTTGATCACAATTGGAAGGTGTCCAATTGTGGTTTTTCCACGTAAAATCTTTGTGTCTCTTTCTCTTGTTTTTTTGATTGGGATTTTTTATATTCTGCTTAAAATTGATACATAATCACAAATCAACATCTAGGAGGTTTCTAGATTTTTCAAGATGTATAAAGATTATAAAAACTTACAGTGGATGATGAAAACAGAGAACCCTTGAAAATCGAAGAGAGAGAGAAGGAGGCTAACAAGTCTTCTTTCAGTTTGAGAAGCTCTTGAAGATCGACAACGAGGAGGGATGAGAAGATTGAGAATGAAGATAAATAGAGAGAGAGTTTGGGTCTGAGACTGAGAAACAGAGAGATAGAGAGAGAGGTATTATGAGAGCAGAAGAAGAAATTTCCTACGAAAATGTTGGTTTGGAAGGGAAATGCACGCCTGTGACTTCCTTCCCAATTTGATACAAGTTTTGTAACCACTTTCAAGCCTTTCGATTTTTCTTTTTTCGGGAAAGGAAAATAATATCTGGATTTGAAAATTCTCATTAAAATCATCCCACGATGGCTCTTATGTTTTTCTGTATTTTTCTTTTTCTTTTTTTCTTTTTTTTTTTTTATCAATGATGATGCATCCATTCGTTTCTGTTTTTGGTATTTCTTGGTGGTAAAGGATATGCTTTTTTCCTGGGAAAGAAAATAGTGGGAAACTTCACCAAGTTTCTAAGAAGTGGAGAGTAAAAAAACACATTTGGCCCATTGAAAATGGAGGGAAACTTCACCGAAGTTTTTAAGAATTACTATAAAACAACACTTGGCCCATTAAAAAAATAAATGTGGGTGAAAAGAGTGCTTTTCCAATTGTGTTAACAACACAGTTGTATTCCAATTTATGAATTTGAAATGAAAGAATTTCAACATTAATCATTTTTGGAGAATAATTCAAATTTAAATATAATAACCTTGCTATAGATTTTGGGATTGAATTTATGAGTTTTACCATAATGGATGATTATGATGGATTTAATAATAATACAAAAATAATTATTTGAAATAATTGGTGCTATGAATATTATGATGAATATTTACTCAATTTGCCAACTATATGTCTATATACTTCTAGCTGGAAGGTTAGTAGCTAATCTTTGCTAAATCCAAAAATTGATGATTTCTTTCCTATTATGGGAATTTAACTTCAAATAATTTCATTTGAAATATCTGTTCAAACGGAACCTAAATTGACCTAAAAAAGAATAATGTGTGGGAATTTCGTATTTATAGATGGATCGACATAGTGATTTTGATAATATAAAAAAGGATTTAGTTTGTCTCCAGATAAAAATTGAATTGAGTCAGGCAGTTAAGATCTTTGACTAGTAGAAACAAGTCATTCCCTATTAAAAACAACCTTCTCCGTTGGAAGGAAAATATAGGAAATCAACCAAAAATCATGATATTTGGATGATAACAACACTAGGCCCACTGAGAAATTTTTTTTGATTGAGATTGTGGTATAAATATATATATATTTTTTTTTTTTAGGGACAATTATGGTACAGTGGTGTCAAAGAAAAAATTTATACATTAATAATAAAAATTTTAATTTTAATTATTAGTATTTACAATATTTATCACATTTTAGTAATTTCTTTCCCCTCTAACCATCACTGATAAGTTATTTCTCAACTTTTTGGGGTAAATTGTAAGTACATCTCCTAAGATTTGATTAAAATACAAATCGTCATTTGTAGTTTTAGAAATTACATTTCACCCCTTTGAGATTTCTAATTTCATAACAAATCGCCTTTTTTATTAATAAATTATTAAGTCAATTAATAGTTTTTAATGATATTTGAAACATGTTTTAATTAATAATTTAAATAATTTTATTATTGTATACGAGAGTAATTATGAATTTTATTTTTTTTTAGTTAATTCTGTTAAATAAAAAATTTTGACAATGAAGTATTTGTAATTTTGTAAATTACAATAAACAATTTATATTTTGAACAAATCTTAGAAGATGTATTTTTAACTGTGTACCTTGTAACATTTTTCCGTAAGTGTAAGACTCATTCAATCCATTAAAATGATCAGATTATTAGTTTGGATTTGTGAATTCACCGCACATTATATTTTGGTATTTCAATTAATTTACTACGTAACTATTTGTGTATAAATTATTTATTAGAAAAATATATTTATTTGATAATTATAGTTACGTGGTTTTATAAACTTGTTTTCAAATAATAGATAAACATAATTTTAACATTAATTAATTAATTTCTTTAAGGATAAATATAATAAAATTATGTAATTATAATTATTGAATTAATATAACTTTTTTATAGATAATTTTAAAATGATTAGAATTTAACAAAATTAAATTCATGCAGAGGGTCATATCCGACAACTGTCTCCAATTAATAATTGGGGAAATTGAAAATACATGCACTAGTAAAAAAAAATTACATTACAAATGGATTTTTTTTTTTTTTTTTTTCCGTGTAATTATGACACACAAGAAAAGTTGTTGGTTTGGAATATTCTAAAAACAATGTACTTTTTTATTTATTGGTTTATATGAGTTGGGGTTGAGTTTGGGTTGGGTTTGATATGATGTGTTAGAGAGGTGATGTGATTTAAATAAAATGATATGACTTAAATAGGATAGTGACTTTGTGACTTTTTATATCATTTATGTTATGCTAAACTTAGCCTTATGGATGTATTT
This sequence comes from Camellia lanceoleosa, assembly GCA_025200525.1. Lineage (NCBI taxonomy): Eukaryota > Viridiplantae > Streptophyta > Magnoliopsida > Ericales > Theaceae > Camellia > Camellia lanceoleosa. The sequence continues at coordinate 57,261,406 of CM045766.1, forward strand.
GTATTCAAAAATGCGCCGGAACCCCAGTAAATGCCACCCCCTAATGCCATCCCCAGTGACCCCCAGTGCCATGTAGCACTGCAGGATTGGAAGGAAAGAAAAAAAAAAAAAAAAAAAACTGGCCAGTGGCAGCGCGTCACGTCACTGGGGGTCGGACCCCCAGTGGAGGTCTGAAGCAGTGTTGATTTGTATTATGCACACAGTAAAATTACACCATTATGAAAATGTAATTTTTTTTTTCCCACTACTCCACTGAAATGCAAGTTTTCCTTAATAATTTGGTCTCTCCAATTATGATGTGGTCGCCCTCAATAGAATTTAACAAAACAACTCAAGATTTGAATCTTGTAATAAGTTGAATCTTTAATTTTTATTTTTGTCAATTTAAAATCTAATATTTTGATCTGTATTTAATTTAAACTATTTATTTATTTTTGTTAAGTATCATTATTGAAAATATATAATTTAATCACTAAACTAATCGAAAACGGATATTTTAGACATTTTTCATATACCTATAATGTGTTTAATGACTAAAATACTTTTGGTTTTTTGGTCAATTTTACTTAATGAAAATAAGAATAGTTTAAATTAAAAATAAATCAAAATATTAAAGTTTAAATTGATAAAATTAAAAATTAAGGATTTATTTATTACAAGACTTCCCTAACCACTCTAACAAATCCTATCATTTTAAGGGTAATTATTGGGGACTTATGTATAGGTTATATATAATAAGTGGATTTATTATTCAATAGGTCCTATCATAATTAATGACATTTTTTATTAAACAATCTTAAAAAAGCATCACTAATTGTTCATTTTTAATGACCATTTAAAAATTGTTACAAAAAATGTCAATTATAAATTTTAGCCACAGTTAAAAAAAAAAGTGCCACTAATTTTCAATTTTCAGCGACAGTTTAAAAAATTCGTCACAGAAAAACGTAACCAATTGTAAGTTTTAGTAGCAATTTATAAAAACTGTGATAAAAAAGTCACTAATTGTCAATTTTTAGAGACATGTACAAAAAATCTTCACAAAAAAATTATCCTTTTACGTGAGACGCGTTAGGCAATTGATTTTCTCAGTTAAAAACATCAGGTGCGCCTGGTGTTCACACCATCTTTCCTCCTTTTGCGTGAGACATGTTATGCAGTTAATTTTTCTCGGTTAAAAATATCAAGTGCACCTAATGTTCACGCCATCTTTCCTCCTTTCGTGTGAACGGGTTAGGCAATTGATTTCCTTCTGTCAAAAACATTAGGTGCGCCTAGTGTTCACACCACATTTCCTCCTCTCGCGTGAGACGTGTTAGGTTGTGATTTTCCTCAGTTAAAAACATAATTGTATATACAAGAGAGAATATTTAGAGTTTTATTATTTTTTGTCTTCCTTCCGCCTTTTAAGTTATGGAAACGAATTTTAAATAAAGGTATTGGTAATAAATTTGGGTAATAAAATTTGAGGACATGACAGAAGGTCAATGTAATAATTTCAAAATTATGATATTTACTATATTTTTTTCAAACCTAAGGGGAGATTAGTGTAAATTACCCAATTATGAATATTTAAAAAAATTATACATTCTTTATTAATTACACTTTTATACACAATGCATAACTTTTCAAGCTCTTTACATGTGTCCTAAGGACTCATGACAACAAATCTATCAAATACAACAATGATTCATCCCACTAAAAACACCACCACTAATAGTACTAATGCATTAAAAAAGTAAAAAAAAAAAAAAAATACAACTCCAAGACCAAAACATCACATCATTACTGGCAAGACCCACTGCCACCTAATTAGTGGGAGCACTAATTAGTGCTCCCAAGCATTTTTCCTATCAAATAATACCTAAATATAATCGTTGAAGTAATAAATAGGCACTTTGATCATATTACATTACAATGTACTTTAAAATATCTCTTACAGGAGAGGCACTTTGATCATATTTTGCCTAGCCTCATCACAAAATAGAGTTCCAACAAGATAAATGGTATGCATTTTGTCTCATGCTTTGTTGGCTAGGTACATTTGAAGAACTTTAAACACCATGCAAACTAATTTCAAGATTAGAGTGAGATGTTTGGCAATCAGGGACGGATGCAATGAGGGACTAGGAGGCACGTGACACCCCTCACTTTTTGAAAATTATACTTGTACCCAAGAATACTAAGAATATCTCTAATATATTCCTTGTAAAAAAAGAATCCCTATGTGATATTTTAAGAAAAGAGAAATGATATACAAATTTCTATAGAAATTCCATACAAAATGAGTTGGCATCTTGTGATACCTTCATTTTCAATCAAAACATCTACTATTGTCTTTATAATTTCTCAAATGTCATTGACATATCAAAAAATAAATATTTGTATAGAGATTCTATACAAAATGAATTGACCTTGTGATACCTTTATTTTCAATCAAAAAATTCACTATTATCTTTATAATTTCACAAATATCAGTGGCACATCATTTTGATGACTTTTTTGGTGTGAATTTTATGGTTGCAAATTATTTTCTTTATGCTGTGTTTGGTTGGAGGATTTGGGGAGGGATTTGGAAAGGGAAAGGAAAAAGGTGTGTGAAACTATGTGAAATGTAGGTATATTTTTTTCATATTTCACCTACCTTTTCTATTTCCCTTTCCAAATCCCTCTTCAAATCCCTCAACCAAACACAGCATTAAGAAAAATGTGAGAATGTTATTTACTCTTACAAGTGGACTATGTCGTGAACACTCTCTATGTATTCCCCACCCATTCTCACTTCATACTATATATTTTTTTTAATTTTCTTCTCTTTATTTTTTTCCCCCAAGTATTGAAATTTATATATATATATATTTTTTTGTTTCTTTTAATCTATCTTGTAATAAATAAATAAATAATTCCAAAACCAATATTCTAACTAGAATTAATGTCGTTTAATTCATTTGTAAGTATTTATTGAGTTGTGTTCTTGGTAATAAATGTTTAAGGGGAAAAATATTGGAATAAAGACAGTTGGAAGTGAGAAAATTATTTAACAAAATGGGAATATCCAGAAACTCAGATTTGGGATGGTTGCAGTGCAAGGGTGCACAACAGTCACTGTCATGTAGCTAAATGAGCTCATTTCGAGACTCATTTTAATAATCTAAACCGTTCACATTTTAGAATACATCAAGTAGAACATACTTGCCAAAAATCAAATTAATCGGATATCGTTTACCCATTTATCCACTCACATTTGTATCTATAAAAATAAATAACAATTGTGATTTAAAATATTAAAATGAATACAAATATGAGTGGATGAAAAGGTAAACGATATACGAATAACTTGATTTTTGGCAGGTATGTTTTACTTAACGTATTTTAAAATGTAAACGGTTCAGATTATCAAAATGGGATCATTTAACTGCACAATAATGACTGTTGTACACCATGCACAGTAACTACTCTAAATCCATGCAACTCGTGTTATTTATTTATTTTCACATAAAAGTTGTAGCCCCATACATTTATAATTATTTTTGGTCTTTTATGTTGATTTATAATTTTTTCAAAATTGACTTTTTAATGATTTTTAAGTGAATTACACTAACCGTACCTATAATTTGAGTCTTATGTCACTTTGATCCCTGATTTTTTAATCGTGATACATTTTATCATAAATTTTAAATCTTGTTTCAAATAAAAATAATTGAAGATACCATTACTCAATTTCAAGGGTAAAGTCGTCAATTTGATAAAATATAAATTGATTTGACAAAAATAAATATCAAAAAATATTTTTAAATTTTTAAAAATTATTTCTACCCACTAAAGATAAAATTATGTAAAATTGATAAATCGTTTACACATGTATTTATTTTTTTACCAAATTAATTTTTATTATGTGTTTAGGTGATGATCTTGTAATGGGTAGTTGTAAGGCTTTAAATGTGTAATCGATTTATTTAATATATGAAATGTTTTTAATTTTGAATTTTTTTTATTTAATGGATTGGTTTAATAGTGATATCAAAATTATTGCCATATTTGACTTTTAGAAAAATAGAAACTAATTTAAGGAAAATAAAAACAACCACCCATTACATAATCATCATCTAAACACATAATAAAAATTAATTTGGTAAAATAAATAAATATGTAAAAGATTTATCAATTTTATATAATTTTATCATTGGTGGGTAGAAATAATTTTTAAAATTTTTAAAATATTTTTTGACATTTATTTTTGTCGAATTAGTTTATATTTTATCAAATTGATGAATTTACCCTTGAAATTAAGCAATGGTATATTCAATTGTTCTTATTTGGAACAAGATTAAAATTCAGTGTTAAATGTGTCACAATTGAAATGTCAGGGACCAAAGTGATACAAGCCCCAAACTATAAGGACCTTTAGTATAATTTGCCCATGATTTTTTTAACTTTTTACCAAAAAAAAAAAAGAAAAAGAAAATAATAAAATTACAAAAATACAGAAAAAATAATTTGATAACTTTTGACATTTTAATAAAAAAAAATTCCCAAACGAGGGCCTTAACATGCATAATGCCTATTAATGATTTAATTGCTCTTAATGTACACATCATGCATGCCTCAATGATTTTGCTGTGCTTACAGCAGAAGATGATATAATGAGCAAAAAAAACTTTTAAAATGAAAGCAAGCCACCTAGGTGATGGCTGTTGAAGTTCTGGCACCTTGAAAAGTCCATGGGGACCCCTCAGACTTTGCAATGAAAATGTCCATGCCCTTTTGATAAAGCTGGATATATATATATATTTTTTTCTGGAATATTCTACTCGTTTCACATATATTTGCATATACATATAAAATAGTATTTTATTTAGTACCTATCTTTTTGATCAAATTACACTAATAGTTCTTTTATTTTACTCATTGTATTATTTTGGTCTCTATACTTTCAATTAGCTCAATTTTTAGTATTCATTTTAGATTTTGTGTCAATTTAGTCTAATTGATAATATCATATTTTTCACACAAAAATACTACAAATTATAATCAATTAGACCAAATTGAAACGAAGTGATAAATTCATAATTAAAATCGAGTCAATTAAAATTATACGGACCAAAATTATACAAGAATTAAAGTACAGGAACTATCATTATAATGTGCTCCATCTTTTATTTTATTTTCTTTTCTTTTTGGATATGTGAAAGGTCATTACCCTAAAAATCACATTACTAGATGAAATGGCTGGGATTGTCAAAACTTGTTTGGCAAATTATTTTTAAAAATTATGAAAAATGATTTGAATAGCATTTTGCATTTGATTAATTTGTGAATTTTGTATTGAGATTTGGAACAAATACTAATTTTTTAATTAAAATTGTGAAGAAAAAAAAATTTAAACTATATGTTCACTGATATTCTTTCCTATTTCGTTTGTCAAACTCGTCCAATTTGTTAAAATTACAAGTTTGAATTTGCTAAAATATTCAACGAAGTTAAAAAATTCTCAATCGCCAAGAATGGTTCAATTGATATATTTTTTTTCCCTAAGGGTGCTATTTACGTATGTAGAACTCACAACGAGTTCTATCTAAATCGTTCATTTTGTGGAACTCTTTATATATATTATTTATAAAAAAAATTATGTCAGTTTAATAATGTAATCTCTTAATTTGATCATATTTGTCACTAAAAAATGAATATTTTAAAAAGTATACTTGTCTATTTTTTTTATGACTAATGCGATACATTTAAAAGGTTACATTTATTGAATCAATTTAGGGTTGGTTTGACATGTTTGAAAAAAGTCAAAAAAATCAATATCTTATTTAAATCATATCATCTTATTTAAGTCACATCACTTCTCTAATAAATCACTTCAAACCCAACCCAAACTCAATCCATATTTCATAAAAAGTCAAAAAGTATACTTATTTAGATCATCCCAAATGATCTTTTTTATAGGTGATATATGCAAAGAGTCTTAGAAAATGAACAATTTGAATAATCGAAATGAATACCGTGATAGACTCCATGAGTCCTAACAACACTTTAGACTGGAGGAAAATCTAACCTTTTTTTTTTGTCTTCGAAAAACCAATTCAAATCGAACTTTGCATATTCTTAATAATGTCTTACAATAATGGAATTTTTATTGATAAGTCCAATTTAGAAGTGTTTTAACCCAAGAAGTCCATGAAGGAATTTTTTAACCCATTTTGTGGAACTCTTTATATATATTATTTATAAAAAAAATTATGTCAGTTTAATAATGTAATCTCTTAATTTGATCATATTTGTCACTAAAAAATGAATATTTTAAAAAGTATACTTGTCTATTTTTTGATGACTAATGCGATAAATTTAAAAGGTTACATTTATTGAATCAACTTAGGGTTGGTTTGACATGTTTGAAAAAAGTCAAAAAAATCAATATCTTATTTAAGTCATATCATCTTATTTAAGTCACATCACTTCTCTAATAAATCACTTCAAACCCAACCCAAACTCAATCCATATTTTATAAAAAGTCAAAAAGTATACTTATTTAGATCATCCCAAATGATCTTTTTTATAAGTGATATATGCAAAGAGTCTTAGAAAATGAACAATTTGAATAATCGAAATGAATACCGCGATAGACTCCATGAGTCCTAACAACACTTTAGACTGGAGGAAAATCTAACCTTTTTTTTTTTGTCTTCGAAAAACCAATTCAAATCGAACTTTGCATATTCTTAATAATGTCTTACAATAATGGGATTTTTATTGATAAGTCCAATTTAGAAGTGTTTTAACCCAAGAAGTCCATGAAGGAATTCTTTAACCCATTTAGTCCCATGTATGTATAGTTTTATTCCATAAAGTCCATTTTCTTGATTTATACTATTTTCTTGGACACTTATACCCTTATATTCAATTTTGATACCATTAAAAATATTTTTTGAAGGATTAGCAATTTAATGATGTGAAAATTTATATTTTAAAATTCACATTGGTAGAAATGTAAAATTGGCCCGTGGTACTTTGAAACACTTAGCAGGGCGGCGCCGTTGACAATGTGAATATTCACATTGACATGTTAACATTCACATTAATAGGAGTGTAAAATTGGCCGCGTCCGTGGTGGGCGAAACTACATGCCCATGGCGTGAGGCGGGCGGTCGGCCGTTGACAATGTGAATATTCACATTGACATGTTAACATTCACATTGATAAGAGTATAAAATTAGTCTGCGACCCATGGACGGCCAAAAGCCCGCCAGCGACCCGGGGCGGGCCCAGCCCGCCCCATTGACAATGTGAATATTCACATTGACATGTTAACATTCACATTGATAGGAGTGTAAAATTAGCACGCGTCTCGTGGCTACCCGAAACCCGTCCACGGCCCGGGGCGGTCCCGGCCCAGCCTATTAACAATGTGAATATTCACATTGACATGTTAACATTCACATTGATAAGAATATAAAATTAGTTCGCGACCCATGGGCGGCCAAAAACCCGCCCGGTAAAGGCGAACTGGGCGACCGTTGACAATGTGAATATTCACATTGACATGTTAACATTCACATTGGTAGGAGTGTAAAATTAGCACGCGTCTCGTGGCTATCCGAAACCCGCCCACTGCCCGTGGGCGGCCCGGGCGGTCCCTGCCCGGCCTGTTAACAATGTGAATATTTACATTGACATGTTAACATTCACATTGATAAGAGTATAAAATTGGCCAAATCCCATGGGGCCCGCTCAGATTGACAATGTGAATATTCACATTGACATGTTAACATTCACATTAATACGAGTGTAAAATTGGCCCCCGTCCCGTGGTGGCGCGAAACCCGTCCGCGGCCCGGGGCGGGCCCGGTCCGACCCGTTGACAATGTGAATATTCACATTGACAGGGTAACATTCACATTGATAAGAGTATAAAATTAGCCTGCGGCCCATGGGCGGATAAAAGCCGCGCGGCGGTTAGGCCGTTGACAATGTGAATATTCACGTTGACATGTTAACATTCATTGATAAGAATGTAAATTAGCCCGACCCATGGGCGGGCGAAGCAGCGGGCTTGGCGACCGTGACAATGTGAATATTCACATTGACATGTGCTGTCACATTGATTGGAGTATAAAATTAGCGTCCGTGGTTGCCGAAACCATACCGGCCATGGGCGGCGGTGGCAGCTCGGCTTGTTGACAATGTGAATATTCATATTGACATGTTAACATTCACATCGATGAGAGGGTAAAATTGGCGTGACGTGGGTAGCAGGCCTTGTAGGCGGGCGGCGTTTGGCCGTGTGAATATTCACATTGACATGTTAACATTCGCATTGATAGGAGTGTAAATTGGCATGACGCAGCGTGGGCGGCGCCGGTAAACCGCATGCTCGAGGCGATTGGCGGACCGTGACAATACGAATATTCACATTGACATTTTAACACTAACATTGATAGAAGTGTAAAATTTTCATTCCATTGTCCGGCTAGCTCGGTAGGCCCGGACCCAAACCCGGGCCGCCCATGGGACGCGAGTCAATTTTATACTCTTATCAATGTAAATGTTAACATGTCAATGTGAATATTCACATTGTCAACAATTAACTCGGGCCGTGGCGGTGTCGAGGCGATCACGGGCAGGTTAATGTTACACTCTTATCAATGTGAATGTTAACGTCAATGTAAATATTCACGTTGTCAATGGCCGACGCTAACGACTGGGGCTAGGCTTCGTTTGCCGGGTCACAGGCCAATTTTACACTGTTATCAATGTTAATGTTAATATGTCAATGTGAATATTCACATTGTCAATCTGCCAATGCGTCAATTGAATATGACTTCGGGCTCCCATGGGCCAGTCAATTTTACACTCCTATCAATGTGAATATTAACGTCAATGTGAATATTCACATTGTCAATGTCACGGCGTCGAACTCGTTTCCAGGCGCCCGGGCGCGACTAATTTTATACTCTTATCAATGTGAATGTTAACATGTGTGAATATTCACATTATCAACGTCCGCCGAGCCGCCAGGCTTCAATGCATGGGTTTCGGCGCGCCACAGTCATGGCTAATTTTACACTCATCAATGAATGTTAATATATCAATGTGAATATTCACATTGTCAACGGGTTGGGCCGCCCGAAGCCGGCAGCCCCACGGGTCACGCGCTAATTTTACACTCTTATCAATGTTAATGTTGATATGTCAATGTGAATATTCACATTATGAACGGGCGGCGCCGCTTTACAATGGGCCGGCTTTTGGCCATGGGCGATAATTTTACACTCTATCAATGTGAATGTTAACTTGTCAATGTGAATATTCATATTATCAACAATGGCGGGCCTATTTTTTGGCTCAGAGGTGGCCCGGCCGACTCGAATTTTCCAGCACCCACGAGGATCGACATAGTAGGCCCCTACACATTGACGTGATATGAACATTCACATTAGGGGTATTTTGGTAATTATGTCACCAATAGGACTTATTAAAATATGAGAAAATAATGTGAACTAAATGGAATATAAGTAGATGAAAAGGGTATTTTGGTCTTCTTATCTGAAATTGGACCTAATGGAATAGTCAAAAAGAATATGGGTTGGATGGAATAAAACTCTTAGAAAATGGATTTATCAAAAAAGCTCCCTACAATAATACTATGTACCTGTTTGATGCAGCTTAAAAACTGTTTATTTCAGCTTTTAACTTAATTTAAACTATTTTTATGTATTTGGTTTACCTTATAGCTTATAGCTTATAACTTTTTGGAAGTCAGAAATCAGCTTATTCTTTGAGTGGGACAGGAAATGCTTAATTTATAAGTCAGAAATCAGCTTATGTTCATAGTTATAAGCTATAAGATATTTAGGCATAAACTATAAGTACTTTCCCACAGGTCTACCAAACAGGGCCTATGAATTCAGACTTAACTATTCAAAAGTTATTTAAAATTTTCATCTTATAATTTAACTTTATCCTATATATAAACTATACATTATATAATTTTAATTTTCACCACATAACCATTCACTTAAAAAATTCAGTTGAGTAAGGCCCTATTTGGTAAAGTTTATTTCTAGCTTATTTCAACTTCTAGCTTAATTTAAGTTATTTTGATGTATTTGGTTCAGCTTAACAATACAGCTTATAACTTTTTGTAAGTCAAAAATCAACTTATTCTTTGAATAGGGGAGGAGAAACTTAATTTATAAGTAAAAAATCAGCTTATGTTCACAGCTATAAACTATAAACTGTTAGGTTATAAGTTATAATCACTTTCTCGCAACTCTACCAAACGGGCTTAAGTCAAAAATAAATAAATAAATAAATAAATAAAAGCCCCTATAGCTGTCATCATTATGAAAGTCAAGGCTCCACCAAATTGCATGTGACCTTGGTAAAATTTTAAGGAATAATTATGAGTTCAGCTGTAAAGTGCAATTGCTTTCACGCAATCGAAATTCCTCAATTATTTTTATTTTAAATGGCATATGACATTAATTTTATTTATTTATTTATAAATAATTCATGCTATTCATCCGTGTAAGATTTAGGCCAAGTTTGGATACTTTCAAATAATCTAAAAAGTCAAAAAGTTACTCAAAAAGTTAAAAAGTTAACACTATTCACCAAAGTCAACAATTACGACTGCACAACTCCTAATTCAAATTTTTCTCTAAAAACTAATTTTCACAATTTTTTATTACACATTTTTCATAAAAAGTCAAAAAATTAACCCAAACATCCATATTTTCAACCTTAATTTTTTTGTCCAAAAAGACAAAAAATGCACTTATTTAGTCTTCCCAAACAAGGCCTAGGCCTGGTATGGATGTTATAAATAAGTGTATTTTTTTTATTTTTTATGAAATATAGATTGGGTTTGGATTGGATTTGAAGTGATGTGATAGAGAAGTGATGTGACTTAAATAAGATGATGTGACTTAAATAAGATAATGACTTTTTGACTTTTTGACTTTTTTAGTACATGACAAACTAGGCAAAGTTTAGCATCTTCAAAAAAAGTCAAAAAATGAAAAAGTCACTATCCTATTTAAGTCAAATCATCTTATTTAAGTCACATCACCTTTCTACCACATCACTTCAAACCCAACTCATATTTCATAAAAATTCAAAAAGTACATTTATTTAGAACATCTCAAACAAGTTGTTAGAATAGAATTGAAATGCTAGAAAGTGAGGAAAATGGAAAAATTAAAAAAAATATATATATATATATATATAAATGATATACAAATCTACTTTTTAGATTCACTTTCTAGATCTAGTGATGTGTCAAGAAGATGATTTATTAGTAATTAGATAATATTTAATTACCAACAAATTATGTTTTTGACATATCACGAAGTTTAAAAAGTGAGTCTAACTTAGATCTAGATAGTAATACTAATATATATATATATATATATATTGTGTTTATTTAGCATGAAAGGGCTGAATGTCACAAGAAAATTAATTGGAAAATGATATAATCCACTTTGTAGGCCTACTTTCCAAAGCTAATGATGCGTAATAGAGATAGTTATTTAATAATTAGGGAGTACATGAGAGAGGTAGTCTTAGATATTCAACTAGACTACCACATTATTGGGTTTAAAAAGTGGATCTCACTCTAGGCCTTGTTTGGCATGTACTAAATAAGCCAAAAAGTCAAAAAGTCACTATCTTATTTAAGTCACATCATCTTATTTAAATCACATCACCTCTCTAACACATCACATCAAACCCAACCCAAACCCAATCCAAACCCACCAATAAGTCAAAAAGTGCACTTTTTTAGGACATCCCAAACCAACCCTAAATCTTGTTTGATGAAACTTAAGGTTAAGTTTGATTTGATTTGGTTTGGTTTGGTTTGGTTTTATTTACTTAAATTAATTTTATTGTACAATTCATAATAGCATGATAACTAAGCTTATAGTTTCTTACACAAAAAATATAGAAAAATATAAGAAAGTTTTGCCATATATGAAAATTTGAACAAAAAATTGTGTATTTTTCTCCGAATTTTTGTGATTTTCTTTCATGTTATAGTTAAATTTTTTTACTTTTGAGATGCATCTAATAATCTTGATGTATCTACAAAATAAATAATAATAAAAAATGACTAAAATATGGAAAAAAAATTCAGTAAAATCAAACGAAAACCCGTTTAAAAATAGTTTTTGAGAATTATAATAAAAAAATTGTTATAACAGTAATTACTTGTAATTAGAATTTCTATTTTCTTACAATTTTTTTTTATCATAATCAAATTCATACACAAATGTATATTTTATTTTGCTTTCCTTTTCTTTCAATTCATTTCTTACCACTTTCATTATCCATAATTTCTTTCGGTGACTATTTATGATTAACTTGCTAAACATGTAAGAGGTTTATACAAAAATATTTTAAATTATTTTAAATTGTGTAAAAAATACTTCAAAACTCTAAGATATTTTCTTTTCTCTTATTTACAGCTAATTAGATTGTCAATAAACCTTTAGAAAAGGGTAAATTAAACTTACCTCCATTGAGATTTCTGACAATTACACACTACAAAAAAAAAAATTTTGCGACGGCAAAACGCTATCGCAAATACTCCGCACGCCGTCTCAAAAGCTTTTTGCGACGGTAAAATATCTTTTTGCAACGGCAAGTGAGGGTCGCAACAAAGAGGGTTGCAAAAGGGCTTTAGCGACAGCAAGTGCCGTCGCCATTGTTTTTGCGACGAGAAAATTTCTTTTTTGCGATGGCAAATTTCTGTCGCCAATAATGGATGAAAATCTGGATTTTTTTGCGACGGCACAATCTTGCCGTCGCTAAAAGAGGTTTTTGCGACGGCAAAAATCTCGTCGCTAAAAGTGTCGTCGCTGTTGACTATTGTCGACGGCAACCTGAGCCGTTGCTAATGATATTCTCGACGGCAATTATACCGTCGCTAAAGCCTTGTTTTTCAATTAAATTCCATACTTTTGCGACAGTGTTGGTGCCGTCGCAAAAAGCCTGGTACAATTTCTTTTTTGCGACGGGTTGTTCTGTTGTCTCAAAAAAAAAATAAAAAAAATAAAATCCTGTTTTAAAATTATTAAAAATATAAAAATCACTTGTATTAAATGAAAAATAACTAAAAAAAAATTCAAAAATTACATAATAATATAAATACATACATAAACAAAAGTTGGCAAATGATGAAAATTCATAATGTTGTTCTATTCATAACAATACATAAATAAAAATTCATAACAATAAAAATTATGCCACTACATAATGTCACATAATACATACATAATGTTGTTCACAGAAACCTCCTTTATAGTTTTAATAATTACACTGACCTCCTTTACTTTTGAAACTATTATCAAGATTCTTCCATTGTTACCTTCCATTAGACTATTTGACAGAATTTGCTGATGTCACGCTAATGTGATACCAATAATGACAAAATTAACCCTTAGATGCCTTATCTATTCACATGAGTAATTTCACTCACCTCCTTTAAAGTTTACATATATATTATGAAAGACCCATATATATCTTAACATTATTTAATTAAATTCTTACAATTCACGCAATATTAAATAAAACTCTTAAATTATTAAAATATTATTAAATCATTTAACAAAAAAAAAAAACTTAATTTTTATTGATAAAATACTTAAAAATAAACAATCACTCTAAAATTAATGTTAGATAACATCCTAATAATTTAACTTAATCCACACTACATGAATAAAATAAAATTTATCATTTTAAGTAATGCATTTATTATTTGAATTTTTTTAAAAATTTGAAATAAATGGATTTATTTAATTTGGACAATTTGCATTACTTATTTATTCATATGTACAAACATTATTATTTTATCTTTTCTCAATCATATATTATTCTCAAATTTTTATTTTTATTTTTGGGTCATTAAACTTCTAGTCGATGTATATTTAAAAAAAATGCAAATTAATATTTTTACATGATTAAAAAAATTAAAAAAACAAATATAGAAGTAAAAAAAATATAATTACCTCACAATAAATTAAAATTAGTTGATAGGGAAAGAAGGATCATGAAATCTTAGAATTAATTTCTCACCTTCATTGATGGTTAAATTTTATTTTATTTTATTTATAAAAGTTCAAAAACTTGTGGAAAAAAATAGCGTCAAGAAATTATATTTATATTTTGAAAATAAATATAAAAAATAAATAATAATTTCATATATATTTAATATGGTAAATTAAATTTAGTGAATTTAAGGTTAAGATTAGTGTTGATAACCTCTGAGGAGGTAAATTTTTTTTTATTTTTTTTTACTTCTATATTTATTTATTTATTTTTAATCATGTAAGAAATATTAATTTAAGTTTTTTTTTTTCTTTTTAAATATGAATCAACTAGAAGTTTAATGGTGCAGAGATAAAAATTAAAATTTGAGAATAATATTGAGAAAAAATAAAATAATAATTGTTTTTACGTATGAATAAATAAGTAATGCAAATTGCCGAGAAAAAAATAAATGCATTTATTTCCACTTTAAGAAAAATCAAATAATAAATGTATTACTTAAAATGATAAATTTTACGTTACTTTTGTAGTATGGAATAACTCTTATATTTAATTATTAGAATGTTATTTAACATTAATTTTAGAGAGAAAAAAAATATGGAATTGATCAGTTTTAAAGTTTTGCTCCCAGGGGCTTCTATTAATTTTTAATAATGTCTTAACAATTTAGAGATAAATAATTTTTTACATGTGAATAAATACGTAGGACAAATTGTTTGAAAAAAAAAAATTAATCCATTTGTTTCAACTTAAAAAAAGAAAAGGAAAAAAATTTAAATATGAAATGCATTAATTAAAATTGATAAATTTTCCATTGTTTATATAGTGCGAAATAAGTGTTATATGTATTATATTATTAGGGTCATATATTAAATTATTAATGTATTATGTTAAATGAGTTTTTTTTTTTTTTTTGGTGAGTAAGTCATGTTAAATGAGTTTTTAATAATATATATGCAAAATTCCCAGAGAGGTGAGTGAAAATTTTTATTTAAATAGCCTATTGGTTGATTTGATAGGTTTCATCTTCCCACTCAATTCAAAGGGATAATATAGTCATTTTGGATAGTCAATTAACGCTGCTAGTCTAAATTAACGAAGTGGGAGAATCTTGATATTATCAGTAAAAATAAGAGAGATTTCTATAATTATTGAATCATAAGAAAAATTTCTGTATTTGTCAGAAACTTCATTACCTTTTGGAAAATTATGAGATCTTTTAAAATATGGTAAATCTTTATGAACATAATCCACACCATTATTTTTTAAATATCGCAGGTCCTCAGTGCACAAAAATATGGTAAGTCTGATCAATACATGACAATCGATATTTATAAAATTGTAGTGTTACATAAACAAATGGAAGTTACAATTTTTTTTGACAAACTGTTGTGCCATTTATCATGTTAGATTTTGTTTTGCAACTTTAGTTTTTAGCTAAAAAAAAGTTAAAAAGTCAAACATCTAAGTAATTTATGATTTTTGATATAATTAAAAAAATTATTCTCATTGCGGTTTTTCTGGTGGATATATTTTTTGCGTTTTGTTGTTTGTTTTTTGTTTTGTTATTTGGTTGGGATGACCTTTGGAATCTTATTTATGTAATGTTATTGATTAATATAATGTTTCTCATGTTCTTAAAAAAAAAAAAAAAAAAAAAAGCAACTAAAAATCCATTCTCAAACAAGTCCTTAATTTACTAAATCCCATTTCAAATATGAAAGTTTAGTTACTTCATTCCATATCCATATGTAAAAAAGAAATATTTTTGTAGTGATTTTGTGGATAAGATGCATGAAAGGGAAATTTTATGGTACATACTTTTTTTTGAGAGATGTACCATATGCCCCCAATTTTAATTATAACCTATTAAGATAGTACCTATAACTTAATATGATGAAATGTTTGATTATAATTTTTTTTATAATTACGAATCCCATAAAATTGAATTGAAAATTTTGACCATAACTCCTTTCTGGAGATCCTTTTTCTTGAAAATGATAAATTCTAATTTTTTGGCTCATAAACTCCTCCAAAATAAAGAAATCTTGTAAGAAGGATACAAATTTTTAGATTTATATTTTGTGTGACAAATTTACCTCTTCACATACACACACACTCTCTATCTTTCTCATTTTTTTCTCCATCAATTTGTCATCTCTCTCTCTTGCTCTCTTTCTCTCTCTCTCTCTCACACACACAGCTCTTTCTTTCTCTATCACTTTCTAGGAGTTCTTTCCACCACCACCACCACCACCACCATCACCATTTCTACTATTACCACTACCTCGACAATTACCATTTCCACACCTCCATCGTCTTTACCACCACCTTCTCAGCTACTAGCGTTATTTGTCACAACCGCTACCACCACCACTATCTCAACCACCTGCGCCATACCACTGTACCACCGGCAACCACCATCGTCATCCTTAGCCTTAAGACCTCATATCCGATATTAACGACTTTAGATTTGAGATCTATCATCCGAGATTTATATTCTCTCCACTCTTTTTCTCTTTGTTTCCTCACCATGCTCTGTTTTTCAAACAATAAAATTTTATTTTGGTTTGAACCAAATCAGAGGCAATATATGTGCTTTTTTTTATCTCTCAATTTCTCTGTCCTTTTCTATTTTTCTCTCTATATGTATATATTTTTCATTTTAGTGCATTTTTGTTGTTGTCATTATCAGTTTGAATATTAATTTTGAGATGTCAAACAAAAATGTTAATTTAGTACGTTCAATAGCAAAATAGTAATATTTTACTATAATATAGAGTACAATTTTACTTTCTGTAAGAGTAAAATTTTATTGTTAACGTTATTAATTCAATATTCTAACTAATTTTTCATTTAATATCTATATGAATAATGGTAATAATTATAGTAAGTGTGGTGGTTAGTGATGACAATGGCAAAAATTCGCTATTTATTTGTTTAAAGTAAACAGTAAAATTTTACTGTCCAAATTTACAAAGTAAAATTTTATTGTCTAATAAAGTAAAATTTTATTGTCACCGGAGAATCTTGTCGGAAAATTTTCACTGACCGTCAGTTGTTGCCTGAAAATTGTCGCCGGTCAGGGTGATCAACAGTGACCGGCGCTGGTCGGTGATAGTAGACAATGGTCGGTAGTGATTGTGGTAATATAAGAAAATGATAGAAGTTAAGGGTATTATTATCATGTTTTTTAAAATAAATTAACTATTTTTAGCTTATCCTTTTGACAATAAAATTTGAAATTCAAAGACTATTACCAAAAACCCCAATTGAATTATATCATAACTAGCCTATCACCCGTGCTATGCACGGGGATAATTATAGATATTTATATTTGTTTTAATTTTTTTTAATATATAAATTATGTTTTTTAAGATTTTTTATAAAAATAATTTAACAATTTTATTACTAACCATAGTGTACAGGAGAAATTAAAAAGGCAACTACAATAACTATGTACGAGCTATATCTATAATTATTTGTATGAGGAGATTTTAAATGCTGATTATGCATTTTGACCAAATCAATAAATGCAATCATGTGGATTGGAAAAAGTTAATAAATGCTGATCAGGGGATTTTGACCAAATCAATAAACGCTGATTTTTTTTTTTAAATAAAAAATTTAAAAAATTAAGATTGAGAGATTGAAACTCCCACAAGGCTTGGGGTTTGAAAACCCCTTTTTTCTTAATATATTTACAATTATCTATATATGTGAATTACGATTTTTAAATGTCTTCTTTTTTTCTTTTTTTATATTATATTAAATTTTAATATTTTGATAATAATCATATGTGTTGGACTTTTCAAGGAATTAAATATCTTTTTTTTATTATATTATATTAAAGTTTAATATTTTGATAATATTTATATATGTTAGACTTTTCAAGAATTTTTTTTTTATACTTGTTCTTAATGCATTAAAGTGTTATTATGGGGATAATAATCATATGTGTTGGGACTTTTCAATGAATTTATGTGTTAGATTTCAAATAATTTTTTTTATGATTGTTCTTAATCCATCAAAGTGTTATTATGAGAGTAAGGCTTGAAGGTTGAAAGAAGTTAATAAATACTAAGTTTTTTTTTTTTTTAAATAAAAAAATTAGGAAATTTAGATTGGGAGATTGGAGCTCTCACAAGGCTTGGGGTTAAAAACTCATTTTTTCTTAATATATAGTATAGATAATAATATATAATATATAGATTATAAGATGAGAGAAAAAAAAGTGTTATCTTATTATAATGGAGGAGATCTTATAAAAAAAAAAACATATAGACATGAATGCCCTCCTATTTTATTGTGTTTACAATTATCTATATATGTGAATTATGATTTTTAAATGTTTTTTTTTTCTTTTTTTATATTATATTAAAGTTTAATATTTTGATAATAATCATATGTGTTGGACTTTTCAAGGAATTAAATGTCTTTTTTTATTATATTATATTAAAGTTTAATATTTTGATAATAATCACATGTGTTAGATTTTTCAAGAATTTTTTTTATGTTTGTTCTTAATGCATTAAAATGTTATTATGAGGGATAATAATCATATGTGTTGGAACTTTTTAAGGAATTCATATGTGTTGGATTTCAAATAATTTTTTTTATGCTTGTTCTTAATGCATTAAAGTGTTATTATGAGGGTAAGACTTGGGAGTTGGGAGATGTTAATAAATGCTAAGATATTTTTTTTTTAAATCAAAAAATTAGAAAATTTAGATTAGAAGATTGGACCTCCCACAAGACTTAGGGTTAAAAACCCTCTTTTGCTTAATATATAGTATAGATTTGCATTACCTAGCTGACAACACTAAATTCTGTATCAATTAGAAGATGGGCAATTCTAAAGATTTCAAATATTTTATCAAATGTTTTATATAAGTGCAAGACTCACATAAATCTTATATAATGTGAATCTCATACCCATATAAAATATTTAATAAAATATTTGAGATTCTTAATATTTTTCTTAAAAGATTAGTATTAAAAATAATAAATAATACAATCAGACAAAGGTAGTTATGGGATTCATAATCGGACAAAATGATTTGACGAAATGGCCAAACACTGCTTTTGGTGTCTGCTATCCCCTGCACCACATTTCTCTCTCTCTCTCTCTCTCTCTGTTCTTATCTCTTCCCTCCCTTGAGGATTTCCCATTGGATTCTTTCCTATAGAGAAACAACTAAAACAGCCACAAAGGTGAAAAAGAGAGAGAGAGTTGTGATTGAGAGAGAGCTAGCAAAGCCTAATCTTGCTTTTGTGTGAGAGAGAATTGAAAGAAACCATGGCCTTCGCAGGAACAACCCAGAAATGCATGGCATGTGACAAGACTGTCTATCTGGTCGACAAGCTTACCGCCGACAACCGTGTCTACCACAAGGCCTGCTTCCGATGCCATCACTGCAAAGGAACACTCAAGGTACCCCATACCATATACACAACTCAGCTCAACTCAACTGACATACAACTCTTTTTTCTTTTTCTTTTAAAATTTTTTATCACCAAGGTCTAATCCAGGAAATAAATATGTTTCTACAACTGCAATTTTGCATACTAAAACCCAATTCAGATCTTAACATGAAGCAATCACTTTCACCGTCAAAGTAACTAGGCGATCAGAGCCAGAGAGATCCATATGTGGTAGAGAGGTAATTTGAAACAGGGGAACCAGAGAGATTCAGGACAGTCCATGAGCTTTTGTCCGGAACTTTGAAGTCTCTCTCACTCTCTCTATTTGTCTAACTTGTCAATTCATTCTAGGGTAAAAAAAAAACTCATGCACACCTCAGAATTATCACACAATTTTATGAGTGATGATGCCTTTTATTTTGCAGCTTGGCAACTACAATTCCTTTGAGGGAGTTCTGTACTGCAGGCCACACTTCGATCAACTCTTCAAAAGAACCGGTAGTCTCGACAAAAGCTTTGAAGGTAAACCCAAATTTAAATTTTTATTTTATTTAGTTCAGGTTTTCACAGCAGCCCAAATGCTCACTAATTTTCAGATCAAGCTAATTTCTTACCTTTTCAACTTTTAGGTACACCAAAAATTGTGAAACCAGAAAAACCTATTGATAATGAGGTACTTGTCCTGAAATCTAGATGCTTGTATATATATATAATATGCTAATCTAGATTCCTGATTGATCTGCTTTTAACAGAAACCTCTAGCGAGTAAAGTCTCGAGCAAGTTTGGGGGAACAAGAGAGAAATGTGTGGGCTGTAAGAACACTGTCTATCCAACTGAAAGGGTAAACACCACAAACAAAAATCATTTCTTGTTGCATGGTGTTTTTACCATTTTCGTCTTTCTTAATTGTTTTTTTTCTTTCTTTTTTTCTTGGTTATATAGTATCTTGCTATCTAGGCAAAGTCGAGCATTTACAGTTCAAACAAAAATACTTATAAATCTTATGTTAACTATATGTTAATGGTTAACTAATAATATACAATTCATTGCAAGGTTACGGTGAATGGAACAGCGTACCATAAGAGTTGTTTCAAATGCAGCCATGGAGGTTGTGTAATCAGCCCATCAAACTATATTGCTCATGAGGGCCGACTTTATTGTAAACACCACCACACCCAACTGATAAGGGAGAAAGGCAATTTGAGCCAGCTCGAAGGCGACCACGACAAGGAACCTGTAAATGAGAATCTCAAAGTCCAAGAAGTTGCTGATGAGTCATAATCTGCCCAAGAAATTATTCTGATCCTTTTCTTCCTCTGCTGTCTTGTGGTTTTCTACTGTTTGTATTGATGCAGTACCTTTGATTTCCCTGCAGTTGAGAATGATTTTACACTGGTGACAGATAAATTTTCTTAAAATGTTTCCAGTGTGTGTGAGCGACTTTTGTTTGTGATTTTGGGTGCTTTCATGAGATTGTGGATGCTTAATTGAGATGGCAAGACTTAACTATTCATAATATCATATGACAAGTTATGTTCCTGCCAAGGTTATTTGTGAATTCTTATTCCCATCCATCGGTTTTGACAAATCGGTTTTGACAAATGTAACAATCCCCATTGTATTTACATGTTCTAGCGAGTATAACAGATTTTGAAGCATAAAAGACTATCCAAAATAATTGCACACAACAGAAATTAAAGAGACTGAAAGGAAATTAAAAATGCTGGCAGAGGTTAGTGAAATTAAAAATATAATGCAAGATAGGAAGAAAACAATGATCCAAAACTGAAATGAACTGTTCCAAAAAGGTCTACCAAAGCAAAAGCTTGCAGAACGTTGAGTAACAGCCTCTACAGAGCCTGGTACAGATTTCACCCATGAACCAGCAGAATTATGAAAAATAAGACTCACTTAAATTCACAGGAGAGCTTATCAACCAGATCACGGAGTAAAATTTCAATGGGAACAAACAATTTGTAACTTCACCACCAAAATAGTTAAATTGTGGGATTTAAATGGCTGTGAACTCACCCTTAGAAATGTTGGAATGGTAGAATCCTGAGATATTCAAATGGTAGCCTGTAATAAATTTTAACAGTCTGCAAGTTTGCAATATAGCATTGAACAAACTGAAAATTGGAGAAAGTTTAATCAGCTAAAAGGCCAACTCCCAGATGTTAAGAAGTCAAGAATTTTCAGGCTGATCAAAACAAAAAAAAAAAAAAAACAAAAGGAAACAAGAATTTTCACACTACTTTTATTCACTGCTTTTGTAGACTACTGTCTCATGAAAGGGCAACTACATATGACCATCCTTGCTGCTGTATATACTACAGAATTTTAGTATCTGTTTAGAGCATCTCCAACGGTGCATTTTATTTTTCATCAAATTTGAATAAAAAATGACCCATTTTATCAAATTTGATATCACTCGCTCCAACGGTGAACTTTCATCAAATTTGTGCAACCGGGACAACCGGGTGGTCGACCGGTTAAGGAAAAAAAAAAATTTTTTTGAACTTTTTGAACCTTTGGTCGACCGGTAAGGCAAAAATTTTTTTTTTTTTTTTACTGTTTGAACCTTTTCTTGGAACTGTTTGAACCTTTTCTTGGACGACCGGTTGGTCAACCGGCCGGGCAACCGGTTGGTCGACCGGGTCCCCCTCCAACGGTCCGCAACAGTGTTTTGGTGAATTCAGTATTTCGTCCTCAATCTGATGAAATATTTGATGAAATCTCAATCTGATATCACTTTTGGTGAACCGTTGGAGCTGTGAACAGTAACCTTTTCATCAGAATTTAAATTTGATATCACTTTTGGTGAATCATTGGAGATGGTAATTGAAAGAAATGATATTATTATTTTCTCAAATAGAAGGAAACAAAGATGAGTATAAGACTGGACACAGCTACTCAAGCCTATCATGAATCATGCCCCAAAAAAAGGGTTCAAGCAAGAGAGACATTCTACAAACATTAACACAATCAAATTGGAAGGAACAAAATGAAAGGATGTTAATTGAAAGAAATGATATTATTATTTCCACGATAAATATGTTAAAGGTGCAACAGTGCATAAGTGGTATCCAGATACAGCAAGTTTTGTACATAGATGATCCTAAGGATATCAATCACTACAAAGCTCCATTATATCAAGAATACAACCATTCTGAGCAATATGTTTCAGGTCTATAATGTAATTGTTCCGTAGAAACCCAAATCCAAATGTCACATGCCTATACTGCCATATCCTTCCCTCCACTTGCTGAGGATTTGCTGAAGCTCCGCCAGGTTTGGAATTACAAGATCATAACTTGAATTGATATCAAGAATGCGAGAAACCACTTCATTTTCCATCCAAGACGATTGCCCATGGACAGGATGAGCTGATGCTAGTGGTCGAAGATGCATGCGACTATCATATATGTATTCTTCTTCTGGACAAAATGGAGACTCAATGAACGTAGTGTTTGATGTCCAAAAGACAGGGAATAATCAGAGAATGGCTGAGACGAGTCTCCAACCCTTCGGCAGGCAATGCCCCCAATATCATCATATGTCACAAGATAAAAATCCAAGTTCATGTCATCGCAAATACCCTGCATCGAAAAGCAATACCCACAGTAGGATACCCAAATATAGCAACAAATATAAAATAATCAATGGTCCTGGGGAGAAGCCAGTAAATGATTATGCATTCTTAGCTGGCATAATGAGTTTCTCAGCAAGCACTATTACAAGGTTTTGCAAATAGCCTGCACAGGAGATCACATCAGTTGAATATAATTTTTTTAGGCAGCATTCAAATTCTGTGTCAGAAGATTCAGAATTGACTTGAGGTAGCAAAAATATTTTCATATGAGTCCCATAAAATATAAGAGTTCAACAATTTAATCCGATATGTAGAAGAGAGAGATAGCCGAACCCCATTTGATGGGATTTAAGGCTTGGTTTAGTTTGGTTTGGTTTGGTTTACGTAGAAGGGAGAGATAAACTTGTATCATAAGACCATCCATCACAAAGGTAAGGTATAATGGAGGTAACATGGAGAATTAAAGTTTGGATCCATCGACCATGAAATTGCAAAATTATTTTTTTCCTTTTCCTCGATAAACTAAGTTGCATCTAAATTCTTGCAATCAATGCAGGAACCAATTCATATAAAATCATGTTTCCATTCATGGGAATGGTGGGAAACAACATGAATTAAGGATGTAAGAAAAATCGAAAAAACCAACCAAACCAATTGAACCGGACTGAACTGGCCATATTTGGTCTTTTTTTTTTTTTTTTTAAATAAAAAATTGGTCTGTGCAATTTTTTAGTTTGATTTTTTTTATTTTTTTAATTTTCAGTTCGATACCGGTTCAAGCACTTTGTACACCAAACTAAACCAAAACCAATCGCTTCAATATATATTGTATTTATAATATATATAATCTAATACTATAATAATATAGGCCCTGTTTGGTAGAGCTGTGGGAAGCTGCTTATAGCTTATGCCCAAACAGCTTATAGCTTATAACTTTCAGCTTAAGCTGATTTCCAGCTTATTCTCTAAGCATATCCGCATCGACTCACGAATAAGCTGATTTCCAGCTTCCACAAAGCTATAAGCTATAAGCATAAGCTAAACCAAACATATCAAAACAGCTTAAATTAAGCTATAAGCTGATTTTAAGCTCTGACAAACAGGGCTATTATAAGTATAATAAATTATTACCTCAATTAATTAACCTTATTATACTTATTTGATTATATATAATCTTAGCTCTAATTCACTAATCTTCAAGCCTTAGTATTTATTATTATTATTATTTTGTTATTCTAGGAATTGGAAAGTATTTATTAAATGGATCTGTGTTACATGGACTCGGCACTTTGGGGCGAAGTACCCGTGTCGACACGACACGACACGACACGACACGACACGACACGGGTGCGGGTGTGGGATCTGTGTTGGATTCGCGTGTTCTCTCTCGGACACGACTCTTTACAGACAGCAAAAGAGATGAAAGAGGGAGAAAAAGAGAGAACCTGGTCACATGTCGAAATGGCTAAGACATCAGTCGCTGCTTCGATTGCTTCGACATGCTCGATGCTCGATCTCCATCTCCTGCTCTGTCTTCTCTCTCGTCTCTCGATCTCCTTCTTTGTCTTCTCTCTCGTCTCTCGTCTCTTGATCTGTCGATCTCTCTTCCTCTCCTCTCGTCTCGATCTCCTTCTCTCTCGATTGACTTCTTTCTTCTTTTCTCTGTTCTTTCTTCTCTTCTTTGTTCTCTTGATCTCCCTCTATTAGTATATAATAATATAATAATATATTGGTATATAATAATAATATATTTATTAGTATATAATATTACTAGATAATATAAATCTCGTAATATATTAATATAATATATAATATTATTCCTTTTTTTTTTTTTTTTTTTGATTCAAATGTAATATTATTCATATCATATAATATTATTCATCCATTATTCATATTACATTTATATTAACATATAGTATAAATTACATTAATATAATAATATATAATATTATTCATCTAAAAAAATTACATAATACAATATATCATAAATAATATAATTTTTATGTCTAAAATAAAAATAACTTATTTTATCATATATAATATAATTTATTTTATATCTAAAATAATTTTTATTTGTTATTTATATACTATAACTCATCTTCATATAATAAATATATTTTTTTAAAACAAACTATTTAACGTATCCCCGTACCAGTATCCAAATTTGGATACATATCCACGTATCCTTAATTTTTAATTTTGAAGTGTCCGACCTTAGATACGCACCCACACCCGACACCCGTACCTGCGTCCGTGTAACTTAGAAATGGATAGATCAATATGTTTGAAGTACAAATGATTAATTCAATGCTTTTACATAGATTGGTGACTATATTATAGTTTTAAAAAGTGGCTCAAATTTAAAAGGTTCTAAACCGATTAAATTGCACCAAACTGAACCGTTTCAATTTGTGCAGTTCGATGAGAGAAAAAGTCTATATCAGTACTCAAAATAATACAACCGACATTATTAGTTGGGTAGAAAATTTTACCTAAATACTGACCGTACCAAACCGATTACATCCCTCAACACAATAACCAATCCATTGCAGATCCCACTTTTAATTTGAAAATTGGCAACTTGAAGGGAATCCTCGTTCAATCATCTAAGACACATAGTTGCAACAGTCTTGCTTAATAGATTCAAAAGTCTCACCAAAGTTTGAATTCGATTAAAATTTTCACCAACTATTTTTTGGATAAGTAATCACCAACTACTAAAACACACATCTCATCTTTTTATTTCTCCATATCAATCATACTAAAAAAAACTTACATACCTTGTCATAGATGTACAACATTAAAACGTAAATGCATAAGCATATAGATGTTGAGACCTAAGATACCACCACATTGAAGCACCTAGCCTATCAATAAATTTGTACCCCCAAAGTCCTAAGATACCACCACATTGAAGCAGCCTATCAATAAATTTGTATTCCCAAAGTCTCACCAAAGTTTGAATTCAGTTAAGATTTTCACCAACTATTAAATCACAACTCATCTTTGTATTTCTACATCTACACATTATCATAGATGTACAACATTAAAACATAAATGTATAAGTTTATAAATGTTTTTTAGACATAAGATACCACCACATTCAAGCACCTACTCTATCAATAACAAATTGTTATTCCCACATTACTCTCACTTTGTAGGCGCTGCTTATAAAGAACAAGAACACTCTTGACCGCCCGGCAAAGTTTTTAAAGGTGAATGCGTGCTTTAAGGCTTTTACCTCTCATGAGGCGGTGTAAGTCTCGATGCGTTGAGGCGTAAGCATTTCAAATTTCAAATTTTAATATTTCTTGAATAAATTAAATATTTTAAATAGTTAAAAAATAATAACAAAATTAAATATAAATATGTAAATACTTTTCGATTTAATGTGTTGAACATTTCTTGCATAGAAGGAAGTTTTCCTTCATTGAAAGAGAAATCGATATTCTTAACTTCAAAGGATTGAGCTTCTCACTTGACCATTAACCTGTTTTTCTTGATTGATCATTTACTTAATTTTTCCTATAGAATATAGTCAAAAATGGATTCTTTTTAATTTTTATGTTTAAACAATCTAATAGACTAAGTTTAACAAATGCCCAAGGCAACTTCTGCATGTGCATACTCCTCACATGCTTATGCGCAAAAAGCGTAAAAAGCGTACTTAAGGCACATGTCTCAAACTATGATGCGCAAGTCTTTGGGGAGTAATGCCTAAAAATCAAAACCTTGATGCATTTTACCTTAGCCTCAAGGTGAGGCGAGTATCGAGGCGAGTCTCAAGAAAGCCTTTTAAAACTCTGTCGCCCGGAATCAGCTACCTTGTACACTACTTAAGGAAACATATGATTAAACAGACAAGTTCAGCAAATTTCAATACAAACAAGAAATTTTTGTAAAACCCTGAAAAACACAGATTTGTAATCTGAAATTCTACTGACACATATAGGCGAATTATAAAAACCAATAATACAAACTTCTAACAACATATGCAACCAAAATGAGAACAAGAACACCACCTTCCATAAACCCTGCAAAGGTCTTGATGGCATTGGCGAGCAATTAGCAATCTTCACAAAATGCTCTGGCTCCAATTTTTTCCTCCCTTGCCTCCCCTTCTCTCGCTTCCTCTGCTTCCTCGATGCCCTATCCCCGCTGGGACTTGTCCGATTGGCGAAGTACTGATAAATCTCAGACATCAACAAGCTTCCGGGGACCCACTCTCAGCCCCGATCACATCCTCCACCACCCCATACTCATCTCCCTCAAATTTCCTGAACTCGAAACACTACTAAACCCAATTTGCCTTCCCTCCAGCGAATTCGAATTCGAATAAGCAAAGCTCAAATTTTCCTCCACAACCACATGATTCTTACCCATAAAACTAACATTAACTGGTACCAATTCATTCTCAAGCAAACCCAATTCACCAGATTTAACCAAATCATCGAACAATTCGAATCGACACTCGGGATCAAGAAAACTTACCGGTGCACTATTGGGCATTATACTAATCCACAAAAATGGAGCCTTTACGACCCGATACGTGCCGGATTTTGAAGGCGAAACCCTAGAGCCAGTGATGAAAGATGAGCCCCACTCGAAGAACACGAGAGGCGGCGGCGGCGAATTGAGTCCGGCGATCTTGCCATGGCCGCTCCGGCGCCAGAAACCGATCAGATTTTCGAACTCGTTGAGGGCTTTGTAGAGCTGTTTGTAGGTGATTTTGCCATTGCCCCATTTTCTGATCTGGGTCTTGGAGCCCCATCGACGGTCACAGAGAGCGAACCAGAGCTTGGCGTCGTTACGGCAGAGAGAGACGAAAGGTTTTGAAGTGGAAGCGAAGGAGGAGAGCTCCAAGGGAGACAGGAAAGAGAGGATGCAGAGCTGAACATCTTCGGGGAAATCGGAAAAGGAAAATGAATTGGGTTCTTTGTTGGGTGTGAGATTTGCCATGGGAATTGAATAATCTGTCGTTTGGTTGAATTGAAATGAAGCCTTTCTTCAAGTGTTTGGGAGAGAGAGAGAGAGAGAGAGAGAGAGAGAGAGAGAGGCAAAAATAATACTTTGGGCAAGTTTTAGAAATTTGTGAAGACTTTGCTTCGAGCAATGGAAGTATTCACAAATGGATCTTTGTGGCATGGCGGAGGGTGTAAATTTGACCCTGGTTCATGTCGGGTTTTGAGGGTTTTTGTTAAAATTTGGGCCGGCTCGGCTTGGCTTACATGTCAAAAAATTAAGTCCAAGCTTAAGTTCAGGAGTATTCAAATCTTGGGCAAATCGGTGACCTTGAGCCTGGGCC
This sequence comes from Camellia lanceoleosa, assembly GCA_025200525.1. Classification (NCBI taxonomy): domain Eukaryota; kingdom Viridiplantae; phylum Streptophyta; class Magnoliopsida; order Ericales; family Theaceae; genus Camellia; species Camellia lanceoleosa. The sequence continues at coordinate 57,289,780 of CM045766.1, forward strand.
TGGGCCTGGGCCTGGGCCTAGGCTTAGGTTTGGACAGGCTAGAATATTTTTTTTTTGTTTTTTGTTTTAAAAAAATTTTTTATCAAAATTTTATTATTTTTTACTAAAAAGACATTGGGTTTCGGATGGGCTGGACCTTGAGTGAGTCTTAAGCAGGTCGATGGGCTGAGCCACGGCCCAGATTGGGCCGAGCTGGGCTTCAAAATGATGGCATTGGCCCAAGCCCAGAGTGTCGAGCTGGACTCGAGCCCGGGCCCAAACGGGCCTAAATGGGTCGGGCCCATCCCAGGCCAGGGGTCATTTTTACACTCCTAGCGTAGGAGTAGGGGTGTCGTCGTTCAACCGATTTAAAAGTAAAATTATAAACTAAATCACATATGAGTAGATTGGTGAATTGATAAATTGTGATTTGAGTAGTTTTAAATACTTCGATGGATTAAAAAATATTTTAATTAATTATTAAGTTTTTGCATAATATATAATAGTAATTTGTATAATATTTTTCATATATATAATATAAATTAATTTTATATAATAGTTTTCATATATATAACTACTAATTTGCAGTAAATTTCACATATTAAATCTCTCTCACATTCATTTTTATTTTAATATTACTTTTAAACCTTTATTTTTGAATTTCTAACTTTTAACCCATTTTAAGTCACATCATCTTTTATATTTTTACACTTTTTTAAAAAAAAATGTCAAAAAAATTAAGAAGTCAGTTTTTAATCATCTTTCCAAAACAATTCAAAATTCAATTTTTTGTTTCCTTGCAATTTTAACCCTAAAATTAGAAGTGCGGGTTGAGCAAAAATGTGCAAACCCTAATCAATTTCGATAACTTAGGGATCATTTCTAATACCCTAAAAATAATTAATTAACTCCCTAATTAAGAATTGGTCACCTAAAATCCTAGATTTCGGGTCCTTGTTACGTTCGTCGTTTCATTCGAACCAAAAAAACTGTAACCAAATTAAATTTTCAAATCATAATCTAATTAAATACTACACTTAAGTAAATGTTTCAAATAATAAAATTAAGCCCTAACCTTCATAATTTAGCTAAATTATATTTGGATCCCAAGTAATACCGTTATATATATATATATAATACACTTTGGTCATGGATTCTTAGGGAACTTTTAAACATGGATTATTAGAGAAACTTTGAACATAGATTTTTGAGGAAGCTTTAAATGTGGATTATGAAGGAAGCTTGGAAAAATTGTAGAGGAAGCTTGTGAAACCTATAAATACATCATTCTCCTTCCACATTTTGGAAAAAAAGAAAACACTCATACACTACATGTAGTCACCCACAGCTAAGAGGAAAAGATTTTAGGAGAAAAAGCTTTAGTGGTGAAGGAAGAGAAGATAGAAGGCAAATCTTGTGCCACAATTTCATAGAAATTCATGTAAGCTATAACACAACCTCCTCTCCTATTTTCTTATTCAAATACATAGTGCTAGAGAATCTTTACTATCATTTTAGTTCTGACATTATGTTGTTCCTGTGCGTACAAATGATGGGTTGAGCCTTGAGTCTTCTCCTACTTGTCACTATAGGAAATTAGGGATTTAACGGCATTTAATTAACGGCGTTTTAGTAAACGTCACTTTTTCTAATAATTAACGACGTTTTTTAAACGTCGCATTTGTTATTAATTAAAACGGTACCCTTTTGTGAATCAAGACGTTTGAAAACCGCCTCCAAATCCTGTTTCTCTTCACACCTCTTCGCTCTCCAAACTTTTATTTTGAAAACCCTATTTTGAGCACAATGCCACTCACTCACTCTCACTCTCTTGCTCTCTCTTTCTCTTAGAGGATCGATTGTTCTTCAATCTCTTACTCAGTGATTCTTCTTCGATTCTTTTTCAATTCGATAATTCTTCTTCGATTTCGAAGTTTGATTTTGAGCACAGCTCTGTGATTTATCATTGTGGATTTGGAACTCTTCGTCTTCTTCGATCAAAAGTTAGTTGTTCTGTTTGTGGTTTATCTCTATTTTGGATCAATGTTTTGCTAAGTGAATACTTTTGTTTAGGGCTCTATATAGGTTTTAATCCCTTAGGGCTCTCGATTCTTCTTCACTCTCTTACTCAGTGATTCTTCTTCGATTCTTCTTCAGGTTGGTGATTCATCTCAGGATTGTGATTTCAAAGTTCGATTTTAAGCACAGCTCTGTGATTTATCTCCGTGGATTTGGAACTCTTCGTCTTTTTCAATCGAGGTTAGTTGTTCCGCTTTGTGATTTATACAATATGATATACAATATGATTTGGATTAGTGTTTTGAAAAATTGGTCTCTTGATTTCATCTCTATTTCAAGAATTATTTTTCACTAATGTGTTGCTATGTACTATGAGATCTAGATTGTGATTTTAGTAATTGGTCTCAGTGATTTCATCTATGTTTAAATTGTGTTTGATCTGTCATCGATGTGGCTATGGATTTTTATTTTTGTGAATTCGTGTGTGATTGGTTGATTCTGCTTTGGAATTGTGGAATTCATTGATCGAGTCGATGTGGTCTCCACCCTGCAATGCGAGGTCAACAGTACCAAAATAAGCCATGGTCTGCTATATATCTGATCTTTCCAGAAACATTCTGCACTTTCTTGCAATATATTCTGCAGCAAAGGCATTAGCATTTGTTATTGCCACATTATACAAAGGTTCATGTATTAGACTCGTTAAAATTGACATGTCAAATGTCTATAAAATGACAACTATCATGCATTAGGGATAACACAACTTCAAAGATGCTCATGTTTCTCCATCTTTTGTCCAATTGTAATTCATAACCAAGTATAAGGCATCATAAAAATGGAACAACAAAATGTGTTTCCCAACATATTCAACATAAGTTCTAGTAGCTCTTCATGGCAATTTGAAGTCACTTTGCTCTAAAACTCATACTCACAAACCGTGTTTGGGCTCATGAACATATATATAGAATTGAAGGGATTCAAGTAAATACATTATTTACTTTTTTGCAATCATTTTTTTGAAATAATGCTTTAATCGTGTGATATCACCCATTTTGTTTCGTGACAAGTATTCTATAAGGGTTGCTTCCAAAATCAAACAAAATATCTCATTTCCATGGTATGTCAAGATTATTAATTTTATGTAATCAAATTCCCCACTTATCAATGTCTTTAATGAATCACAAAGTAAAAAGAAGTAGGCTAAGCGAGAAATTATGACACATGCATGTTGAATACACTTGAACTACATTGAAAAAAAAGCCTGGCAACCAACTAATTAAAACACACACACACACACACACACACACACACACACACACACACACACACACACAAAAACAAGAGAGATAGAAAGGGGAGAAGGAGGAGAAGAAAAATAAAATAAAATAAAAAAACCTATAACTTGCATCTTGTGGCCAATCTCCAATAATCAGCACAGGACATCTTTTGAGTTGATGAAAATGTAATCATAATCAATGAATATACATTTTTGTCCAGCAATCTCTTTCAACAATACAAGGCTAGATTTGTATTTGATACAATTATACAATTAACCATATCCTCTCTACCATCACGTGTATATACTCCAAAATCACACCCCAATAAAGATAAATAATCCAATGATGACATACAAGTAAACAAATTATAAGATAGCAAATCTCAAAAAATTTAAGCATCTTGTTACCTATTAATAGTTGGGAACCAATTCTCAACTGATTTTTTTATGCTAATAAATTCTCTATTTGATACTTATTTTTTTTATTACTTTTCTGTGTGTTGGCATGGAGTTCAACTTATTGTCTTCAATTGGATTTGGTACTTAATTTTGAGCATGGAGGAGACTTTTTTTTTGGCATTTGGTTGCTTTATAATTCACCTCTGTTTGGTGTAGTTTACTATGACCCCTCTCTTCTCTTTTTTCTTTTTTAAATCTGACTTTCTTTGTGCTTACTTTCATTTGAAGACATAATAGTTTGGTCTTTATTGATTGATTTAAGAGAGTAATGTATTTCTTGAATCTATCATAATCTGTCAAGAGCATTGTAGAAACTTTTGGTTTCTTCATTAATAGGCTTCATACGAGATATGCTTTAGTATGCTTGATAGTACTGATTTAGATTGCACCACCGGGATGCAATCATTAATGGTGCATGCATGCATAAATAGCCTTAGACTCGTCCAAGAATCTTCATTAGAGATACCTAGTCATCTTTGATGAAGCTCTTCTTGGATTGTCCAGTTTAGACAGTTTAAGAGCACAAGTCTCAGATTGTAATTAGTAGTTCTATTGCTTATAGTCCATCTCATGGAGATTTCATGTAGCAAGCTCCTCATGTTCTCCACAGATATTAGACAAGGTGTAGTAGTACACCTAGTCTATGTTGTGTATTTGGAGAACCATGGGGAGATGTTACCGAAATTTTGTTAGAGATGAATAGAGCAAATGAGATAAACCAACATATTAGAGACCAGTTAGAGGTGAATGATGTCATTTCGCATGCATTATAAGGTACTTAATTGAGGTTAAGATTAATTAAAATGGGACGGTAATTTTGAACTTTATTGATTTGGCAAAGGACATTTGTAGTATAAGACGAGTCGATGGATAAAAGTTGGATAAATCAAAGATAGGTTGCACTCGAAATATATACAAGGGGTTAAGGAATTTATTAAATTTGTGTGCGAAAATAAGCCGTTGTTGAATGAAGTCACATGCCCATGTAAACAGTGTTGTAATGTCAAATTGGTGGAGAAAGGCCTGTTAGGGGAACATTTAATGATCAACGGTTTCTTCTAAGTTACACCAGCTGGATTTTTCATAGAGAGAATTTGTCGTCACTGCCACACAATGTGAATGTCGGGCAAACTAATTCAATGATGGTGATGAAACTTATGAAATGCTATAAAGGATTTGGACTTCCTCCAAAGAAGCTTTATTCACGAGGCAAAGAAGTTCTAGAATTAAACAAGGTCCAGATGAAAAATCGAAAAATTCTTCAATTTATTGAAAGAGGCCGAAAGAGAGTTGTATCCTGAGTGTCAGAAGTTTTCAACACTCTTATTTATTGTTCAGTTATTGCACATCAAGTGCCTTAGTGGATGAAGTGACAAGCCTTTCACGATGTTACTTGAGCTTTTGAAGGATTCGTTTCCAAAGGGTGAAACCTTGCCAAAGTCATTTTATGCAATTAGGAAACTCCTTAGGGACTTGGGCCTCGACATCATAAGGTGCATGCATGCCCAAGAGATTGTTCACTATATTGGAAGGAATATGCCTAGATACAAACAGTTTAAGGAAGAGGAGAATGATGTTAAGAAGAAGCAACAAAGAATTCCACGAAGATTGTCGATGCTTTCCTTTGATTCCAAGGCTTCAAAGATTGTTTATGTCATCCAATGGCATGTAGAGGGCCGAATTGATGACTGCAAAATGAGACATCTCGCTGACTCTCCTGTCTGGAAAATTTTGATAATTTGTATCCCAAGTTTGCGAGTGAGCCTTGCAATGTCAGACTGGGTTTAGCAGCGGATGGATTCAATCCATTCAAGGCAATGAATGTCTCTCATAGCAGTTGGCCAGTTATTATGATGCCATACAATTTGCCACCATGGTTGTGCATGAAGCAGCCTCATATGATGATGACATTGCTCATCGATGGTCCTTCTTCACCTGGAAATAACATTGACGTCTACTTACGCCTTGTAGTGGATGAATTGAAAGAATTGTGGGAAAATGGTATTGACACGTATGATGCAAAATAATCGATGTTCAATGCATCTTTGGTTATTGTGGACTATAAATGATTTTCCTGCTCACGCAATTTTGTTTGGATGGAGTACCTAAAGGCGCTTTAGCTTGTCCTTGTTGTAACACACATACTGCTCTCGATATTTGAAAAATGGAAGGAAATTATGTTGCATGGGGCATCATCAGGTTGAATAGGGGTCACAAATTTCAAAAGTCAAACGCCTTTTTGATGGTACTCGTGAATTCGAACCATGTCTAACTCCGGTTATCAAGGGCTAATGTGTTATGACAACTAGGGCCTAAGTTCAAATTGAATTCTAAGCATCAACAATCTAGCAAATGGAATAGAAAGGGAAAGAAAAGGAGGAAAATGAGGACTCAGTCATAATTGGAAGAAAAGATTTTTTTTTTTTGAGTCATTATATTGGGAGTATAATTTGATTCGTCACAATCTTGATGTGATGCACATTGAGAAGAATGTGTGTGATAATGTATTGTGGACAATATTAAGTAGATGCTTGGGATAATCTATAAAAGTCAAAAGTTTCTAAAAAGTCAAAACGTCTATACTATTTAGGGAAAGCTTGTGGGGAAGCTTAGAGTCAAATACCCAAAAGTCAAAAGTTAAAAGTCAAAAGGGTAGAATGGTCATTTTGATTTTACTACAATAATTTATTATACATTTTTTCGTAAAAGTCAAAAAGTTATCCTAAACATACAATTTTTTTCTCTACTTTTTAGCCAAAAAGTCAAAAAGTGCACTTATATAGATCATTCCAAACAACTCCTAAATGTTGGTGGGAAAGGGAAGGAAAATTTAAATACTCATCGAGATTTGCAAGATATGGGAATTCAGAAGGCACTACATCCTTAGAAAAGGGTTGGGAACAAGTATTTTTGCCTCCTACTTGTTTTGCCATGAACAATAGAGAGAAAAGTCTATTCTCAGACACTTTGAAGAATATCAAAGTTCCAGATGGTTATGCATCTAATATCTCTCGTCAAGTTAACCTCAAACAGAAAGCATATCTCGATTGAAAAGTCATGATAACCATATACTCATGCAACAAATACTTCCAATAGCAATGAGACATTTGTTATCGAAGAAAGTGGTTGAACCATTAATTGAGTTAAGCTATTTCTTCAGGCAGTTATGTTACAAAACCCTAGAGGTGGATGGTCTAAATCGCTTTCAATCCCAAATTGCTCTTACACTTTGCCATCTTGAGAGAATTTTTCCTCTATCATTTTTCGTATAATGGAGCACTTACCCATTCACCTAGCGAGGAAGCAAAGATTGCTTGCCCGGTGCAATATCGATTGATGTACTTTGTAGAAAGGTGTGTAATTCTACTCCAATGTCCATTTTGTATATATTTGCTTGTGTTTATACTTGGAAGTCATGTATGCATCTTTTTGTTTATAGGTACCTTATGACGCTTAAGTCATACATGCATAATCAAGTCATCCTCAAGGTTCAATTGCATAGGGATACTTAGTCGAAGAATGTATGACATTTTGCTCAAGGTACTTGCATGATGTTGAGTCAAAATTGCATCGACCGCTAAGGAATTGTGATGTCGACAATCCGAGATATTAATGGGGCTTTAGGAAAAGGAAAAGGGTTTGTGCTTGATAACACAACATGGGTACAAGCTCATCGGTATGTGTTATTTAACATTATCGCGTTGTCTTATATTGAGAGTAAGAGAGACACAACCTTTGTCTCATCGTGAATGTATTTATACCAACTATAATTATCTTGCATTTTACAAGTAGTTTAATTGTGTAGGGAACATCGTGAATTTATTAAGCGGTCACATTGTCGTCTCAGAGATTATGATGTGGATTGTCATCACAATGATGAGTTTTCCAAATGGTTCAATTCTCATGTAAGTGCATGTCAAGCACAACAAGTCTTTTATATTTTTGTAATCCATGTGTTTTTATATTTTTTTTTAAGTTGTGAATTGATGTTTAATATTTATAACTTTCTTTTAAAAATAGGTTGCAGAGCTGTTAGCTACTAAAAATGTAGCGTTGTCAGATTAGATTAAAATTTTGGCTTTGGAACCCAGCCAAAAGGCCACCAGATTTAATGGGTATATAATTAATGGTACTAGGTATCATACTAGGAGTCATGAGTTGAGAAGAAGAACTCAGAATTGTGGGGTTATGGTGAAGGCAAAGACTTCAAACTATGCAAGTGCGAAAGACATTAATCTAGTGGAAGGTGATGTAGCGTACTATGGATATATGACAGATATTATTGAATTGTATTACTCACATGATCATAGATACATGCTATTCATGTGCAATCGATTGATAGCAATAAGGGACTCAAGCGGGATGATTTTGGTTTTACACTTGTTAATTTCAATCACTTGTTATATGCGAAGAAACAAGACACTGATGAGCCATTCATCCTAGCGTCTCAATCACAACAAGTCTTTTATATTAATGATTCTGTTAATGAAGATTGGAATGTTGTACTCAAGATGAAACCTAGAGACTTATATGAGGTGTGTGGAGGACAACCAACTATTGATGAAGGACTACATCACAATGAAGTGGAAGGATTTGGTGATAAAGAGTTAAATGTAGCTTCCTTCACTTGTGAGAAAGACATGGATTAGGTTAGGCAAAGTATTGATGGAACAACTGTTGATAAAGCTATTGGACCTCTTGAAGCATCGAAAGAGGCACAATTTGAAGATGACGAAGAACTGATATGATATTGTAATTGGTTGCATATTCACTTTTACATTTGTGTTTTTTGTACGGATATTCATATTAATAAAATCTTTGCTTTTATATCATTGAAGCTTTCTTTAAATGGCCATTTTTACCTTTCATGTACTCTTATTCTGTTTTGAATGCAGTTTCTTTATAGATCATCATGTCCTTACTTTTATGTTTATAGTTTCTTTATAGATTATCTATGAGTTCTAGCTCCGAGAGTTCTTCTAGTGAGAGTGAGAAATCAAGCTCTAACAGTTCTAGTACAGATGAGACTCATGCCACACTTAAGATGAGAGTCATACCTGATCCACCAGCATCATGGCATCCACCAGGCAGTCTTTCTACCACATCACGTAATGGTAGTACATCAATAGCTCAATTTCATCTGGTACGTATAAGCTTTTGACTTTTTATTTATTTATTTATTGTGTGTCCTTTACCCTTTATTTATATATGTTTAGGTGCTAATTATTATCGTGTTCTTTTATTCTTTGATATCTTTATTTGTAAAATCTTTAGTATAAGTTGTTCTGATGCCTTGTATGTAGTCCTACAATTAAATAGTTATAGTTAGAGGATGAGAATTTACTATAAGAAAATGCCACATTGGATGCTAGGTGCAATTTTATATAAAGTGTAGCTCGACTTTTCGTGCCCCATTTCGGAAGACGACTAAGCCCTACAGTATCGGACTCTAGCGGTTCTGAATCTGATCTCATAAGTGCAATGTGAAATAGATAAACACCAAAGAGTCCAAATTCGGCAAATCTTTTGGAAAATCGATTTTGAATCAAATTGCTAAAAATAGACTACTTTGCCAAATACAGAGTCACCACCTAAATATTTTTTGGAGAAATTTAGGAAACCCATGACTCTTGCCAAAGGCCACGTGTCCGTTATCACTAAGATTGTCTCGGCCCGAGAACTTAGGTACGAGAGGGAAAGGTCATGAATTGAGCACCCCCACTCACCTGATCAAAGATCGGCCTCTACTAATCATAATATGAATCTTTTGTACATTTTATGCTCTTGTTCCGGCTTATTAGGCTAGTATTACTATGTGATACTGTAGCACTTGTGCCTTTTAAGGCTTTTGGTAAATGTATTTGGACCCTTCATTCTATTTTGGGAACCTTTGGTGTGTTTGTTGGAAGTCCCACATCATTCTATTTTGGGAACCTTTGGTGTGTTTGTTGGAAGTCCCACATCGGTTACAAGATACATTTTTAGGTGGACAAACTTCTATATGTTTGTTGGAAGTCACACATCGGTTACAAGACACATTTTAAGGTGGACAAACTCCTATATATAGGTGCAAGTGCATAGGGTTAGCTTACCAACTTCTATGGTTCTTTCTTGGTTTAATAAGCCATTACGAACCGAGCTTGAGTTATAAATTTTAGTTGTGTCGAGCTGGATTTTGGCCATAATTCCATTGGGATTTCGCCATAGTTCCTTCGCCAAAGTTGTGTTAATTTCGAGGGCTTTGTGGTGTGTGGTGGAGATCGAAGTTTCAACTCTTTTCATCTTCTCCGCTTGAGCTTCAATTTGAGGTAGGGATAACCTACTCCTCTTTATGAGCTTTGTCTTTAAATTTTAGCATTTTGATATGTTGGGGTTGTTGGGTAATTTTGAGAAAGTTTAGGGCTTTTGTGTAATTTTGTAAAAGTTGGGGTTTTAATTATAATAAACCTAGATGCATGTTTGGCATAGAGAAATGTTAGAAATGGGAATGTATGGGATTAAAGGGTGTAGTTGAATTATTTATCGCTCACCTAGTTGAAATGTTGATTTTATATTCATTTTGTGCATTTATTTTCGCTTAGAAATAACTCGCTGGCTATCGGTGGAGGATAGTCTTGATTGTTGTAGACAATGCATGATGATTAGGCAAACTAAAACTAATCACTAGGATGTGTCATTGAGTATGGCGTTTGAAAGAATACATTAACTTTATGTATTGACTGATGATGTGTATAATAATTGTTTATATGCATTGTGTTGTGTTGGAGAGAGGGATGTACTCACGGCTTAGGGAAGAGAGGAGATGGACCTCAAAACCGGTGTTGTGTGGGAGAAGAGAGGGATGGACTCAGAGATACAACTTGTATGCTTATCTATTGAAGTGTTGATATAGCTCATATGCTTATCGTTGGAAGTGTGATTCTTATACTTATCAAGGAAGTGTTGATATAGCTCATATGCTTCTCTCTGTTGATGTATTGATATAGCTAGTATGCTTATCTATTGTGAAATGAGGAAATGTTTAAAATGAGTTACCGCCTCATATCGGTTATTTGGTCGTTCGACTATGGTTATGAATTGAAAATTAAAAAATGGAAAATGAAACTGTAATGTGATATGAAAGAATGTAAAAGTGTTAACCATCTATCAAACTTAATCTTTTAGTCATTGTTCATAGTCGGTTTAGTGTATTTCATTGGTCATAGCTCACCCTATACGGAATATCATTTTCGTGCAGTAGCATGCCACCTCCAAGGGTATAGCTTGGGAGGCTTAAGGCGGCGACTTTTATTGTCTTTCTTTCTTTTGATGTATTACATGTGGATTTAAGCCAAGGGCTTAATGTGTAATTGAGTTAGTACTCTCGCTTGTAACCAAGTGTTAACTTGAAAGTTGTAAGTCTAGGGCATTTGTTTGTTGTTAACATGTAATACATTTTGTAATGAATTACTCGATGAATAGAAGAATGAAGGTCTTTTATATATCAATGCATGTTAAAGGTGATGGGTTTTATGTATTATTTTGGGGCGTGATGTATACGCACACACACAATTATAGACTAACTTTACAAGAATTGGAACATTTTGATTCATGTTTGTTTTGAAAATTGTTTTAAATATGTACTACTTGAAAAATGATCGATATAAACATTACTCAAATTATTTCACTTCAAGCAATTAGCCTTCATCCACAGTATTCAAACAATTATAGCACTTAAGCAATTAGCCTCATGGCAAGCATGCTAAATATCGCAACAATCACACTCATGCAATATGCTAAAGCGAGTAAAGGCTACCTAGCACTCCAAGCCAAAAAAGAAACTAGTTCAAAAATGCATGATCCCTAACTATGCGATATCACTAATGTAGTGCATGCAATATGCAACTAATAGGCTCAATACTAATATGGCATATGAATCAATTTGATACATGTGGTCTAAGCACGATTCAAAGAAGCTTTAAACTATCAATGGAAGTTAGAATGATGAACCGAGCCTCGTGCATACAAAACAAGTGGATGCAAACATGAAGTATGCTAAACAAAACATGATGCCCTGAACTAACCATCATAAGCTAGTAAATAAAAGGGAGAAAGACGTGGAGTTAGAAGATATACACATTATTACAACATTGCGCCCTTACATAGGAGGATCCAAATGAACTAACTAGCTAACTAATTAAAGCTAAGCTAATTAAGTAGTTATTACAAACCCAAATGAAGCTAACTATTCTAGCTAGTTATTACAACAAATTAATCAACTATTTCAGCTAACTAATTATTACAAGACAAAATTGATTAACTTGTTTAACTAACTAATTAATTATAACACTTTACAAAATTAACTAGCTACAACTAATTAAGTACAACATGGAGTAACTAAATTAACTACTTGAATTACTCTTCCTTGGGAAACGAGAAATGCTCATGCATGCATGGATTTTCCAATTAAAAGCCAATCGCTTTCACGCCAAATGCCTCAGTTGTACAGTAGAACACTTGCATTGTTTTCCACCTCAAGACCAATTTTGTTCTGCTTCAAAAGGACACAGCTTGATTTGCATCGTGGCCGCCAGAGGGCTCGCCGTCTGAAGGTATTCGCCGGCCACTACTGACTGGATTGTCCTGTTGTAACAAAGAGCAAAGAGCAAATAGAGCAGAGATAGGGTATCTCAAGGATTTGTTTGTACAATTTACCCCTCCTCATCATTTGAACAACTCAAAGGAGTAGTAAAACTTAATTTACAAACCATCAATCTATGCAATTTCATTGCATGATGGCATATGAACCAAAGTGTGCAAGTTTAATAGATGTAACAAAATAAGACTCTCAAAACTGCCTTCCTATCATGAATGATCAAGGAAAGTAGTTGACAATGAATCTTGAACCATTTGCATCACTAATGAGTATGAAACGACTCAAGACTCAAGGGTTCAATTAACGTCCGATTGAACCCTAACCAAATTATTATCTTGCACCTTTTTTAGCTTCAATTTTATTACTTCATTTTAGATTACCATCAATTGTTTAGTCAATTGAGTCCAAAGGTGAATTTAAGTCCTCTAATGGAAAGAGGACTCAAACCATGAGTTGCTTTGGGCATGAAAGAGACATCATACTGCTAGTAATGAACCCCCAAAGGGATTAAACCATTAAGCATGACACCTCAATCTCATGCTTAAACAAACAAATAATTTGAAACCGCCTTCAAAGCAAAGAAAAAGCCAAGAAAGGAGGGAGGTTGTACAGGTCAGAACAAGTAAGAAAAGCACTAAATAAATGCAATCAACTCAAATAAGGTGGTGTCTAAGGCCTAAAACACCAAACTTATGAGGACAATTACACTATAAGTATGCAATATAAGGCTCAAATGCAATGAACACTTAAAAAAAAGACTTAAAACAGTGCTAAATAAGTCCTAAAACATGCTAGAATTAAGATAAAAATAGCTAGAATAATAAGCTAAAACATAGAGCTATGTAAGCTAGTGAATAAGACACAAGGAGGGAAGACTAACCCATCTAATTTTGGACTTCAAAACGTGTTTTTAGCCATTGAAATAACTCTAAAATTCAGCATTTAAAGATCAAGAAAAGATGACAACAAGGTGGGAAACACAAGGGTGAAGGCCTTGAAGCTAGGTAGAAGGAATGGTGAGCCACCCCTCCACCTTTATTGGCCTTAAACCACAAGTTTCAGCCCAAAATTTTAGAGTTTAGACAATCCAAAACAGCCCAAAAATAGTACAAAAATGTGCCGAATGAAGACAAAATTAGTTAAAACATGGAGCAATTTAAGCTAGTAAACAAGTCGAAGGAGGGTTGGCTAACCCCTCCATTTTTGGGACTTCTTTTTAGCCTCAAAATCAAGGTAAAAATCTCAAAAAGTTGATGAAGAGATAGGAAACATAAGTGCAAAGGCTTAGAGAATAAGGTTCAAAGAAGGGTGATTAACCTTCTACCTTTTAATAGCCTTAAACCACAAGCTTCAGCCCATAAAAACAGCTTGAAAAATAGTTCAAAATTAGTAAGAAATAATAGAAAAGAAGTAGTGCAAGGAGCTAGTAGTTATACCTCTTGAAGAGGAATAACATTTTTGTTCACAAACCAACAAGTTCTCACTCTCAAGGCCTGAAATTTGGACTCAATAATCTCTACAAGGAGAGCTCCAATATTGGTTTAGGAAGTGTAGAAAGAGGGTGTATACGTTGTAAGATAGTGATAGTGAGCGAATTTTTAGTTTTGGAGCTTTTGAAAATTTTTGTAACCTTGAACCACAAGAGAACGCCGTATATATAGAAAACAGCCCACGTCGAAAAATATCAAGCCCGAATAGCCGGAGCTTTTGGGGACAACTGGCCAAAATATCCGGGTTTTTTCATCAAGGCCAACAGCCGGCGTGAATTGTCAGTTACAAATGGTGGCTCGGGCCACAAAAAATCTGCTTCGTGCTCGATCAAGCAAATGACATATCTCCTTCATCAGAACTTGGTTTTAGTTCATTCTTGAGTCGAAGTTGAAGCCCCAGAAGTCTACTTTTCAATGGTGGTGGCCTCATATCTAAAGTCAAAGTGTACAAAGAGATAGGCTTGATTTAGTGAAGGTTGCTTAGTTCTCTCTTAATGGTTTGATGCCTAACTTCTTCCCTAACTAGTTTTCTTCTCTCTCCAATTTTCTTCAACTCTAAATCTCTAAATAAAATGTTTTTAAAGATTTTTCAAAGAGTTCACCTCCCATTCCTTTATTTCCACTTTATCCTTACTCGCCATCGAAAAGTACAATATTTTAAATGAAATGTAAGTCTTGGAATATCGAAGAAACATTTTCAAAAATATTTTTAAAGAGAGGGTTTTAAGGTCTAAAATATTTTTGGTCCAAAAAAAGGTGTAAGGTTGATTTAGAAGCTCTTCTTGTCAAGAAATCTAACATTTGCATAGTGTATCTTTCATTATCAAGTGATCAACCTAAGACGCCTAAATCTTAAAGGCGGTCAAAAATGGGGTGTCTACAATTGCCTCTCTTGACAGAGCTCAAAGTCATGAAATGACGGAGTGAATCAAATCCTCAAGACGCACCCATTTTGACAAGGCCGTAAGACTTGGGCAAACAAACAAAATGTAGATGCGCTTGGTTGAACCTAAGGGTTGCTTACGATCCTTGTAAGGAATCAAACCAAATAGAAGTTAAGGGCGTGATGCAAACTGATACACAAGGTAATGAAATCATGCAAACGTTATACAATAGAAAGGAATGATCCAAATGATGTACAATGTAATGAAATCATCAAACCACAAGAAATGCACATCACACGAATACCATAAAGTAATGGAAATGCAAATCAAACTACATTTTATATAGAAAAGAAGTGGGCACATCCAAACGACACCTAACACAAAGCAAGCGCTTACATCCTCAATACTAGCCTCAAAGACAACATGAATGCTTACATATAATGTAACCATGTTTCAACGTGAAAGGGTGCAAGCACATGCAAAACTATGTTTTTCATAGAAAGAGAAAGAGTACAAGTAATTGGGTGATGATATAAGTGAGGAGGATCCGTTGAGGAAAGATCGTGATCCTAAATACTAAATGCAACAAAATAGAGTACAATGCAATGGATGCAATGGATGCAAAGGATTAAAAAGGAGGTCAATCATATCTTACCTAGAAAAGATATGGACACAAAACAAATCACATCTAACACGTAAAAGGTGTTAACACCTTTAATATCGCCTCATCGCAAAGATGGGAACTTACACATGATAGTTGTATGTTTCAACAAAGGAAATATATGAGCACATGCCAAACTAAGCTTAACATGGAAAGGATGTAGGCGATAAAATGGTATGATTTAATGAAAGCAATGGAAAATCTAGTAGATGAATATGGTGACATACTCCAACCACGCTGGAATCGTGAAAAGAAGGAAACACAAATTCCAAACATGCTGAAATCGCATGAGGAAGGGGACACTCAAACCATGCTAAAATCGTGAAATGAGGTCCTGAGAAAACCACTCAGGGTTGCGTTCCATGCATCCTGAGATAAATTCCAAACACGCTAAAATTGTGCGAGGAAGGAAACACTCTAACTATGCTGAAATCGTGAGAAGAGGTCCTGAGAAAATTGCTCAGGGTCGCATTCCACACATCCTGAGATAAATTCCAAACACGCTGAAATCATGTAAGGAAGGGAGCACTCAAACCACACTGAAATCGTGAGAAGAGGTCCTGAGAAAATCGCCAGGTTACGCTCCATGCATCTTGGAGAAAAATTCCAAACATACCAAATCGTGTGAGGAAAGGAATACTCAAACCACATTGAAATTGTGAGAAGAGGTCCTAAGAAAAGCCCTGGGGACAACGATCCTAAACGCCGCCAAAGATAAAAGGATAAATCATACAAGATAACACAAGATGCAAATAAATGCAATAAGTGCGATGACATGATACATGTTACAAGTAATATAGTGCATGATGTTTAGAGAATGCAATAAATAGCAAAGCGGGCGCTTTTAGAAAGCACCTCATGGGACGAGTGGCGATAAACCGCTATACTCTGACAGGGTTCTCCCTCTTGTGTTCTTCAAACTCTTACCTTCAACTCACAATTCAAAGGCCCTCAAATGCTGACAAGGGGTAACCTCTGCATGTAGAAGCCACTTGATGTCGCTTTCTTCCTAATCATATTCACAACTTTCCCTATTCTCTAATGGGATGCCAGACTAGGTTGGTTCAGTATCCAGAATTGAGGCGCACACATGTTATCTCAATCTATGGAGCTGCCATACAGATTTCAAGCCGGGGATACACCCCTAGGTATTCAAACCAGCTTTAGTCTCTAAATTCAACCTTGTGTTCTAGGCATTGCCATTCGAACTTTAGTTTCTATTGTCGCAGTTGGTCTCCTAGGAACTCATTAGAAACACAACCAAGATACCTCTGGTAGGGAATGGTACTCAGGGAGAGCATTTTGATCACCATTCGCTTGAAGAAGCTTGATCGCCATGCTAACTTGAAGGTGCTTGAGCTTGAGCTTGAGGTAGAGGTACATTCATACTGGAGAAATGACAAGGCCTAAAAAGGTGTCTTTAATGCAGCCCTAACTATTGAAGTTGAAACAAACTCAAATGCTCCAAATTTCTTTTTCTTTTGCTTTGTTGTCCTTAACCTATGTAGCTTTAGATAGGTACTTGTACTATTGTTCTCTCTTTTGATCTAGGTTGACCTCATAGCTTTAAAAAAGAAATTATATTTTGCACATCATATTGGGAATGACAAAGACTCGAAAGCACAAAACAATTTATTTTTGAAATTGAAACCAAGAATGAATTTAACCTGTATTGAGCCTACGATTGACTACAAAGACACCACGACTCAACAAAGGAAAAACTAAGTAAAACAATCTAACACATCTATTTACACTCACAATGACTCAAAACAAGAATTGAGACAAACAAAAACAACAAACACAACACTTGATGTTTTCCATTGGTGGAGACCTCTACCACGAGGGCCCACTACTTCTCCAATTATTTCCCACAATTTCTTATTTGTGATTCTCACGCCACTTTGGCACTCAATCTCTATTTTCTCAGAAAAGCCCTTTCCTTACTTTTTCTCTCAACGCACATCTCTCTATTCTTTAATCTCTTATTTTTTTTTTTTTTTTTTTTTTTTATCCCCCTGTGTGTGGTTGATGAATAAGATCAAAGTTTTGGACCTTATGAGGGGAGCAAATATCTTGCTCCATTTCCAGTCTGTGCTTCGCACTGAGCTTGATACCTCGTTGCTTGGAGGATGAGAGAACTTTTGGCCTCTACTGCTAGCCTCAGTTGTGCCCTTTCTAGCGAGTATGTTGATAACAGGGAAAAGACAGAAAACCTGACTCGACTGTGCGCTTAGTTCATCATTTTGACCATTTTTTATTTTTTGGCTTTCTGTTAAAACAATTTTGACCAACATAAGAGTTAGATTAACATGAATTGTAGACTTTCTACTTTGAAATCATGCAAGTCAGGTTGTGAGCACTGAAATTTTTTCTTTTTTGGGTCCAAAAATGGTCCAGTTTTGAAAAAATAAAATAATTTCTGAGAAAATTAGTCAACCTCATTAAAAATCCTCAAAAATTGTTTTTGCAAATGGCCACCGCTTCAACCAACGCGAATTAACTCTTGAGATGCACAACCTTAGATCTGAACTTGAATTGTCTTGCGCTGAATCTTCCAACTAATAGGACAACCGATTTTGAATGAAGATGAGCCAATTGGATATGGATAGGATAGCCAAGTTGAACAAGGATCACTAATCAACAAGGATGAGACCAAATGAAATGAAAATGGTTAAATGAACTTCAAGATGAAGTTGCCTATGTATCTCAAAGATGGGAATCAAGTCGCACGAAGTTTCGGGGTTAAGATACACTCGGTATTAACACTCTCATTTTGCACTCTAACTTTTACTAAGGTCAGTTTTTCGTGTTTTCAACCTTGAAAGCTCTTTTTTCTCTTTTCATTTTTTTCTTTGTTTCCATTTTTTCCTTTCTTTTCTTTTTTCTTTTACTTTTTTCATTTTTTCAATTTTGTTTTTTGTTTTTCTCTTTTTGTTTTTCTTGCTCTAACTTTTGCCTGGGTCGCCTTTCCGGGTTTTTGGCCCAGTGAGCCTCTCAAGGATAGAAAAGTTTAACTTGTCCATGTTAATTGGCCGTAGGATCTCTAAGCCATTTGAATTCACGAGAATGGTTATTGTTCTTGACTAAATAGTCTCTAATGCTATAAGGACCCATCCAATTAGGTATAAATTTGACCCTAGTGTTGTAGGTAGGAACTCAATTGTCCTTTCAGCAATAAATTTTCTTCTCTTAGATTCTGGGATTTGGCTTTCTTGTCAATCTCCATTGGCTTGAGAAATGACCCAGTTTTAAATCTTTGATCATATTCGACCTTTTTTTGCCTCTAGTTCAAGGGCTGCTTCTCATCGAGCTATGTAAGCTTCCTTTGATCACATCTGACCTTCTTGCCCCTAGTTCAAGGGCTGCTTCAAATCAGGTCATGTAAGCCTCATATTTTGGTTGATCGTTGAACATTCTGAATCAAAGTTTGAAAGTAAAGGGGTTGAGTCTTGAGGCTGAGAGTGATCCTATGCTGTACAATCTCAAAATCAATTTCAAGCATGTCTTCGTAGGACCACGCAAAACATTTTTTGAAATCTTTTAATAAAGCGACTAGTCGCTCGTGCTCTTCTGAAGACAATGTAGAACCAATCTGGATCAAACCAGGATCCTTCTCAGTACTCACATTAACAAACATGAACTCATTCATTAAGGGCTTAGCAGGCCTCTCTTCCTCTCAGTTGATCGATTTTTTGTAAATCCCGAGGAATTCTTCTCTCTTTGTTTTTGTCAGTGTTAGAAAAAGTTTTGAAAAAGTTTGGTAAAAGGAATGATTTAAAGGCACAGAGAAGTAACTAGAAATTAATGCCATTTTATTTAGATCTTGTGGGTCAACTGGCTCAATGGTAGAAACGGACGCAAAGGAAAGAGTGTAAAAGACAAACACAAGACAAGAAAGTGATATCCGAGTTAACACTTCAAATCAACAACCTCCGGCACAACAAGACTGACTCAATACAACACAACAAGACTAACTCAATACCTAAGTCCGAAAATAAAATAAACAACATTTTCAAATTGCTCAAAACAATGCGTGCCATCCACCACGCCTGGAGGAAAATGAGTGCCATCAGCAGGTGGTTCATCCCCGATCACATAGTGACATTATCTCCCTAGTTCATCGATCTAGTGCCAATAGACTTTGTAGGACTCGGTGGAGTAATGATCTTATTGTCAATCAGATCTTGAACTTCATGGAGAAGACGAAAGCAACTGTCAGTGTCATGGCTGGTTTGTTGATGGAAGGCACAGTACTTTACAGCATTATGCTTGGCTAGAAGGGGATCAAGGAGAGGCCGAGGGTCAAGGGGTTTGAAATGGCCTTGTCCTATGAGGATTTGGAGAGCTTTGGACAAGGTCATGTAAAGGGGATTGAAGGTGTGGTTGCCAATCCTGACAGGATTGACGGAGGGTTTGGCAGGTGTTGACTGGGTTTGGAGATCTCCGACGGGTGTAGGATTGGAGTTGAAAGGGGTGTTTCTAGTACGACATCCCTTTTCCTGGCTTGCCCCTTGATTCAAAATGCTCCCAACCTGAGCGACAAAAGTGTCATCAACAGTTTTTGCAACAACTGCAAGCACGTGCTGCCTGTTCAGCCCTTTAACCTTCAAAGCCTTCATAGCCTACTGAAGATGTTCATAGGGATTGATGCTTTTCCCGACCCTGTTCTTGCCCCTTGCTTCAACTTTGCCAAGAGATTTGGATGGCTATGTTGAGGTGAGGCCCAGTTGTTGTTGACATGTCACCACCCAGACTTGAAACGGCTTCGGGTTAGCCCTTTTCAATTGTAGCTCGCCCCAAGATTGGGGAGCCTTTTGGTGCGAAATTTCTCGCATGTGATGTGGTTGATGAGGGAGCCAAGATCCTAAAGGCTAAATTTGCCACAGTTCTCTACAAATCTTCAATCATGCTCATTAGCTCAGAAGTAGTGGGTTCATGGGTTTGAGATGATTGGGGTTTGAGTGCATCCATCATGCACAAGTCCGTGCTTTTTGGAATGAACACCTCAGGCTTGGGTAAATGGGCCAAGGTGATGTATATGCTGGGGTTGTAGGTGGATGGTAGTGTATGGATTAGGTTGAGGTGTGGAGGTGATGGGTTTGTGGCCTGAGGTCCTTTTGGTGATGCTATGATCTCTTCGTTAATAAGATCCTGAATCTTATGACGGAGGTAGATACAACGGTTTGTATCATGACCGTGCTGCTGATGATAGGCACAGTATTTAGCGGGGTCATATCTTGGTAGAAGAGGATTTGGAAGGGGTCGGGGTTCTAGGAGCTCTAGGTACCCTTTTTCTAGTAGCATTTTCAAGGCTTGAGAGAGACTCACGTGAAGGGGATGGAAATTTCGGGCTTGGGGCCGAGTTAAAGTGGTGGGTTTTTGGCCATTGATGGAAGTGGTGACAGTGTTTACTTCTGAGCATTTCGCAGCTGTGCTACCATTGGAACTGTGAACAACATTCATTCTCATAGGTTCATTACCCTCCACAATGATCCCTTGCCTAGTGGCATCCTCGATTTGAACCCCAATTTCATAGGGGTCCTTAAAGTTGACTAGCATGAGGACTATCATTTTCCTCGTAATAGCCTCTCATGCATTTCTAACAATGATATTGACTTGCTCTTTCTCTCGAGGCCTTCTTGCCATCATAGGCGCCTTTTCCTCCATCAAATAACAAACTCTAAAAGCCCTCCTTCGCTTCCTCGACGTTGCCTCAAGATCACGAGTTGTGACCTCGATCCAATGGTTGTAGAATATTGGACAACAAAGGATTCACCAACTGCTAGCTCGCTTTCACGAGTCCTCCAATTTAGCATACCAGATGAAGCTATTCCAAACATGGTTCGCTTATATTTAGGTCAAACCTATTGGTCATAGGGTATCGTAAAACGTATACAAATGCACCATCGATTCTAGAGCCATCGGCAATCAATATGTGGCATCTTGAACCGCCTCGTAAGGTAATCACAATTTGGTGTGCCCATTCTCTATATCTCGAATAGAGTTGACGCCTCTATGCCTTTTGAACAATTTTTCTAGCTTGTTGACTTTGAGTGTGGTTAGGTCAACCTTGAATTTGCATGGTGCCTCCGCTTGATACACCGAGGCTCCTAAGTTTGTGCAGGATGGGTTCTGTTTGGATCGAGAAAATCTGAACATCCTCGCCAGGATCTTGAACAGGGCAACATTAGTTATGGTACCGTGCATAGGGATAGCCGCTGTTGGTACACGTGATGTCGAGGCCATCGCTGGTCGCGTTGTCTTGTCAGAGCCTAGTTATAAGCTCTCTACCGACGGGTTGTAACCTCGACCTGACAAGTCGCTAATACCGAGGGAGTCAACTGTTTACTATAGATGAAGTAATAATTCCTCTAGATTTTTCGGAGGTTGAGCCATGATAAGGGTAGATGCCCGGGATGAAATGAACAAAGGTAATCTAACTGGTGAATGTCGAAACAATGGAATTGGTGAACCCTGTCTAGCCCTCCTTTGTCTCGCCACTGGCGAAAGTGAAGCAAACACTGGTTGCCTCTGAACTAAATTTCTGTTTTGATAAAGTCTATTGACGCGAGTCCAAAGTACTTAGGGATATCGAGCCTTCGGGTTATGGTTCTGTGCCTACCTTGCAAAGAGAAAGCAGATAGCACCTCAAAATTTCAATTTCACTAGAATAGATATGATCACAACCGAATGATCAGATTTCCATATCAATTTTGTCCCAAAAATAGATACCAACTTTGTAATCGAGTATGCACATTCCCTGCATACGCCACTGAAGCACATACAAGTTAAGTGAGAACCAAAACACCCTTATGAGGGGGTAGGGTTACCGTCATAATTTCTCAGAATTAGGGTTCACCATTCAAACAAAGCAGCTTTCACGCAATCTCAGATTTCGGTGAGAATCTGGCCCTAAGTTTGGAACAGTTTCTATGGCTTTTCGATATGTAACTAGGCCAATGGTCAAAAGGGTACCTCAACAAGACTACCTAATATACCTCTCACACCTAACACCGAGAAGTGAAAGGAGGATCAAACAAGATAACGGTAGTCCAGATTCAAGGGTTGTGTTCCCATTATAGCAGAGCCCATGACCAACAACCTTTTGGCAAGCTTTTAGGCAAGCCTCTAGCAAACCGTCGTGAATAGCAGATGGCAAACACAAGAATCTCTAGGCACACCAATGCAAATGCAAATGCAAAGAAACATATATACGAGATAAATTTGACATCATGAAGTTCGAGTCAAGTTCTCCAAATCCTCAAAGGAGTCGCCAGAATTGCAAATGACATTTCATGCCCCGCTTTGAAAGAAGACTAAGCCCTACAAGATTCGACTCTAGTAACTTTTGAATCGATCTCACAAGTGCAACGTGAAATAGACAACAAAGAGTCCAACCAAAGAAATCTTTTGGAAAATTGATTTGAATCAAATTGCCAAAATGGACTACTTTGCTGTGATACAGAGTCACCACCTAAATATTTTTGGAAAAATTTAAGAAACCCATGACTCGTGCCAAAGGCCATGTGTCCGTCATCACCAAGACTGTCTCGGCTCAGGGACTTAAGTACGAGAGGGGAAGGTCATGAATTTAGCATTCTCAGCCTCGATCAAAGATCACCTCTACTAATCATGATATTAATCTTATGTACATTATATGCTCTTGTTCCGATTTATTAGGCTAGCATTACTATGTAATGGGCACATACACAAGTATAAACTAACTTCGCAAGAATTGGAACATTTTAATTCATGTTTGTTTTGAATATGTACCACTTGAAAAAGTGATCACATATAAACACTATTCAAATTATTCCAATTCAAGTAATTAGCCTTTATCCATAGGCATTCAAGCAATTATAGCACTTAAGCAATTAGCCTTATAGCAAGCATGCTAAACATGGCAACAATCACACTCATACAATATGCTAAAGCGAGTAAAGGCTTACCTAGCACTCCAAGCTAAAAAAGAAACTAGTTCGAAAAATGCATGATCCCTAACTATGCGATATCACTAATGCAGTGCATGCAATATGCAACTAATAGGCTCGGCTACTAATATGGGATATGAATCAATTTGATAGCATGCGGTCTAAGCACGTATTCAAAGAAACTTTAAACTATTAATGCAAGTTAAAATGATGAACCGAGCCTCGATGCATGCAAAACAAGTAGATGCAAACATGAAGTATGCTAAACAAAACATGATGCCTTAAACTAACCATCATAAGCTAGTAAATAAAAGGGAGAAAGATGTGGAGTTGGAAGACATACACATTATTACAACATTGTGCCCTCACACAGGAGGGTCTGAATGAACTAACTAGCTAACTAATTAAAGCTAAGCTAATTAAGTAATTATTACAAACCCAAATGAAGCTAACTATTCTAGCTAGTTATTACAACAAATTAATCAACTATTCTAGCTAATCAATTATTACAAGATAAAATTAAATAACTAGTTTAACTAACTAATTAATTATAACACTTACAAAAATTAACTAGCTACAACTAATTAAGTACAACATGGAGTAACTAAATTAACTACTGAATTACTCTTCCTTGGGAAACGAGAAATGCTCATGCATGCCAGACTTTCCACCAGAAAGCTTTGCTTTCACGCCAAATGCCTCAATGTACAAGAGAACACTTGCATTGTTTTCCACCTCAAGACCAATGCTCGCTTCAAAAGGACATGCTTGATTTTGCATCGTGGCAGCAGAGGGTTCGCTATAGCCATCCTGGTTTTTCCTTCATTGTTGGCCTATCTCAGATTGACTTGGTTCCGTGGGATGTGTTGTTGTCTTATTCTCATTCCCATCCTTTACTCTTGTATTTAAGTCTCTGGGTTGTGTTAGGGGCAAGTTTGAAACAAGTTGGTTGTGCTTTGGGGAACCAAGAGTTGATGCTCTAGATTTTGGCCTTCACACTGGAGCGAGACTTTTGACGCTTGAGCGGCCCCCTTTTTCTTTTGTTCCTCCGCTCGAGCGGGGATTTTGACGCTTAAGCGGGATTATCACATCCTCGCATTTCTTTTCATGTAGTCATCTCGGACGCCGAGCTGGCCCAATTGCCACGCCGAAACGGGACCTTTGTCTGCAGAACTTCTCCGAAAGTATGCAGACGCATTGCTTAAGCACTTTTCACGCCCCGAGCGTGAGTTCAGGTCCGATGCTCGAGTGGGGCATTCCACGCCGAGCCACATGCTATGTATTATATTAGTCCGAGGTGAAGCCATTTTTTGAATCACTTTTTGACCTTCTTTCTCTAGCTTTCCAAAACCCCCTCATTTGAGAGCCTCTCTCTAGAATACACCTTTGTCTTCAAAATCATCTAGTTTGAGTGATCTTCTACTCTAGTTCCTTTGCATAAAGTGTAGAGCTTGTGGATGGGATACATTTGGATCCTAAAAATCTTTTTGGGTTTGGAGCACCTTCGAAGCCTGTATCATCCTCTTTGAGCTTTGAAATTTGAGGTAGGGATAACTACTAATTTTTATGAGCTTTAACATAGATGTTTGGGTATTTTGAATCAAATGGTTAGAGTTGGGAAATTTTAAAAAGTTAGGGTTTAAATGTTGAAATGTACAAAAGAGGGGTTTTGTTTCTATTGAACTATACATGTAAATCGGGTCTCAACATAGTTGTAGAGAGGTTATCGATGTTTAGTTGTTGATATTTGGACCTTGGATCAATGTTGAGAAAATGGAGAATATGCCCCTAATATATTAAATAAATTAATTTGTATAATTAATTTTGGGAAATGAAATTTAGTTTAGAACAATAATGACAATTGGGGCAATTATGAGAAGGAATGAATGGAGTTGATTGACTCAATCACCACCTTCAAAAAAGTAGATAATTTATCTATTTGATAATTCATTATCTCGCTATGAAAATAATTATTTTAAGTTATCTGCGGGATATGAGTCTGATTGTTGTAGACACCGCATGATGATTATTAGGTGAATTAAAACTAATCAATTGAAAAGGCCATTGAATATGCATTTGATGGGGTGACACATTGAATATGTGCTTGGCTTGACTATCATTGTGGTGATAAGTGTTTAAATACATTGTATATGTATATTGTTTGGGTGGAGATAGGGGATATACTCCACGGTTTGAGAGGGGAGATAGGGGATGCACTCCTAAATCGGATTTGGGGAGGGAGATAGGGATGACTCCAAGGATAACCAAGTTGGCCTGAGTGTCCATAAAGTCCCGGAATCCTAATTTATTTGTATAACGAGATAAATTGAAGTATTGATATGATGACAAGTGAGTTAACTTCATTCAGAAGTTCGAATCGCTGAAGTATTTGCTAACAGAGTTTGCATTCCTATTTGAAATTAAATTTGTTAAAGCATTGCTAATATGGAGTTGCAAGTCTATTATGAAATCAGTTGGTCAGAATAGGAAACCAAGATTCTGCGACTGGTTCGGACAATGAAATGGAAAGAGATGTATGTTTGTTTATATGAGCAGATTAAAATGCCACGTTTTTTAGTTGTTGCTCATAGCTGTTATGTTTAGTATATTCTACTGCCAGTCATCTTGTATATGGACATTGTCGTGTTCAGTGATATGCCACCCAAGATTTAGCTTGGGGAGGATAAAAGGACCTTTTGTAGTTATTTTTATGTATTACTGAAATCAGCTGAGTTTTGGTATAAAAGAGGTAGAACTCTGTTTTGGTTGGTCCAAAGTTAATTTTGAAAGGGTAAGCCCGTGAGGGTATTTACTTTATTGTCAAATATTTTTTGTACTAATACTTTGATGAATGGAAATATGCTTATTCCTCGTAGTTGAAGGATTTGTGGTCGGTTTTTGAGGCCAGCACTTGCATCGAGTCAGACGGAATACCGGTACGTAGCGGTTGTTCGATTAGAGACCTATGGGCGATGTTACGCTATGATAACATGTTTACTTAAAGGGGATTTAGTCGATGTCATCAACCTTGGGTTTCGAGTCCCGTTGAAAGGCACTTAATCACCACCGCTTTAACCGAACCTAGCAACGCCGGACTATCATTATTATCCAAAAAACAGAAATTGCAGGCGCGCAGTGTGACGGTGCTTACGGTGAATTACAGCTTGTCCAGTGCCAGACGAGTAAAAGAGTAGCTTCGCATGTAGAATGCAAAGCACATTCTCGCTAATTATTAGATGACAGAGATTTACCCCTGACAGATTCTGCCAATGTGGGCTTAAAAACAAGAGACAAGGTGAACATTGAAGGAATCCATAAATTCTGAACTGCCTGTGCCCATGTTACGAGGCATTTTCAGAGTTACCAATCCTGATGAGTTTCTGGATCTCTAAAGAGCCACTTATACCATGGAGTGGCTCAGAGCGTATTTACTTAAGACGCTGAGACAAGTAAGTAATTATTTTAATCTTGAGAAAGATGCTACGCCTTCTAATGACGGGTCAATGGAAGTTTGTTCTATTTTATTTATGAATGAGGAGGCTTATCGATGCCTTCCAGAGAAGTTTTTATTCCACTGTTAGAGAGAAGTTGAGGATCAGCAAATTGAACACACCAAAGGGCTGAGTCAAGATGATTTAGGTTTGCACCGAAGCAGGCGCCGAGGAGCGCTGCCACACAAGAGTCAAAAAGAAGAGCACCCAAGCCAAGAGCGAGAGAGTCAAGGTCCATGACTGAGAGAGTATGGGTGCCTTTGTGATGCTGTGCCCACCAGATTTACAGGCGATAAGAGGAGAAGAGGATGAGGGGCTCCAAGAGGAATGTGATGGCCGGGGGATGGTAGGAGGCGAGGGGTTCTAACCTCAACACCCCTGTGGGCTATAGATCTGCCTTTCCATTGCTGAGTTCAGGGTCTGGGAGAGGCAATCAGGGAGACTTTACTTGTTACAAGTCTCCAGCTTGCCAGCAGAAGGGAGGAGGGTAGAGAGCAGCTTCATCTTCGACTCGTCCTTAGAGCTAGAGTCAGGGCAGAGGCCAGCCGCTCTCGTGTTACCAGTGTGGTCAGACGGTGCACCTGAAGAGGTTTTGCCCGCAGTTGAGTGGCACATCTAGTGCATCTGGGTCGAGGCAGAGTTTTCAGCCAGCTCAGTTAGTTCAGGCCTCGAGGGCTAATTAAGGACCCTCATCGCCCCGCCATTTGTGTAGCGCTTTTGCTCGAGAGGTGAGAAGGTATGTCGTTATCACAAGCAGATCTTGTACCGGCTCCATCTTGTGAGAGGTAATTTTTGTTTTGCAACTCGGTTGCTAATGTGTTGATTGATACGGGTACATCCTATTCCTTTATATCTGCTGCATTTGCATCTGTTTTGGGATTGGAGTTGGCACAGTTAGCTTCTCCTATTTATGTAGTATCACCTGTTGGAAGTGAGTTGATTTTAAAACAGAGGTATAGAGGTTGTGATATAAAGGTCGCTGACCGCCGACTTCCATTTTCTTTTGTAGTAATGGCTATGTCAGGTTTTGATGTGATTTTGGGTATGGACTGGTTATCGTCATACCGGGCTGTTATTGATTGTTACCGCCAGAGGGTCATTGTATGTACCTTGAGCGAGGATTGTTTCCATTTCTTGGGGGATCAGGTTGGTAGTGTTTTGCCACCGGTGTATGATCCGCGAGTGAGTGAGCTTAGTTGTCTTCTCGCCATCTCGTATGAGTAGTGAGTGTGATGAAATCCAGGCTGAGTTGTCGAGAGTGGTTTGTGAGTACTGAGACGTCTTTCCTGAGGATCTTGTTAGTTTGCCACCCCATCGAGAGATTGAGTTCTCTATTGACTTAGTGCGCACGCAACACTAATTTCCATGGCACCATATCGCTTTTGCCCCAAATGAATTGAGTGACTTGAAGGTTCAACTCCGTGGTTGCTAGATAAGGGCTTTATTCACCCTAGTACATCGTGGGAGCACGGCCCTCTTTGCTAAAAAAGAAAGATGGGGCTTTGAGACTTTGTATTGATTATCGGAAGTTGAATCGCTACGATTAACAACAAGTACCCTATGCCTCAGATAGATGATTTGTTTGACCGCTAAAAGGGTCCCGTTGTTTCTCTAAGATAGACTTGAGATCGGGTTACCATCGGTTGAGGGTTAGGAGGAGGATATCTCGAACGGCATTATGGTATGGCCATTATGAGTTTCGGTGATGCCTTTTGGGCTCACCAATGCACCGTAGTGTTTATGGACTTGATGAACTGGATTTTCCAGAATTCTTAGATCGTTTGTGATCGTTTTTCGTTGACGACATTCTCGATTTATTCACCTTGAGGAGCACGAGAACACTTGAGAGTGGTGCTTGAGTTGCTTAGAGCCCATAAGCTGTATGCTAAGTTCAGGAAGTGTGAGTTCTGGCTGAGAGGGGTTAAATTCTTAGGCCATGTGGTCTCCGGGGAAGGGGTCTCTATTGATACATCCAAGGTAGAGGCAGTGCAGGATTAGGCACAGCCTAAGAATGTTTTTGAGATCCGCAGTTTTCTGGGATTGGCCGGTTATTACCGTAGGTTTGTGAAAGATTTCTCCAGGCTAGCTTCGCCGTTGACTAGGTTGACACAGAAAGAGGTCAAATTTGTATGGAGTGAGACTTGTGAAAAGTCGTTCCAAGTGCTTAAAGTTAGACTTACCACCACTTCAGTTTGATTACTCTGGAGAGGGGTTTGGATTATGCAGTGTATTGTGATGCCTCACGAGAAGGTTTGGGTTGTGTGTTGATGCAAGAGGGGAAAGTAGTAGCCTATGGCTCACGTTAGTTGAAAATACATGAGAAGAATTATCTTACACATGACCTAGAGTTAGCAGCTGTAATTTTTGCCTTGAAGATTTTGAGGCATTACCTGTATGGTGAGAGATTCGAGGTGTTCTCGGATCATAAGAGTCTGAAGTATCTGTTTACACAGAAAGACTTAAATCTAAGGCAGAGGAGGTGGATGGAGTTTATTGAGGATTACGACTTCGAGTTGCATTACTATCTGGGGAAGGCCAATGTTGTGGCCGATGCCCTTAGTAGGAAATCCATTAGTGATGTAGCTTGTATAGCCATCCGGGAGTGAGAAATTTTGGGTGCACTTGGCGAGTTTGATTTACATCTAGGTGAA